>JARVGQ010000001.1:24530644-24541058 GCA_031762355.1 Hypsolebias martinsi | reverse complement strand
TAGTTCGTCCCTTCCACGCCCCCGTTTCCTGTTTATCGCTCCCGCCCAAGTTGGCGAGGCGACAGGCGCACACCCAAACAAACATTCATACTGTGGTCGACCACTAGGGGGCTCCACTCAACGCAGATGTCCGAAACAATATGATTTACATATTTGTTAGATATGCAAAAAAAAAATTAAATAAGAGCTTAAAAGTATGTTATTAAAAATGTTTATCATAATTTAGCTGTTTACGCGTAACGTCATAATAAACGTAATACTGTTTAAAAACAGCCTCTGTTTTACACAATGTGGTGGGTTGCCAGTGGGGCTTTTTTTGTCTTGTTTTCATGGAGCTGGTTGCTTGTTTCTATCGTGAGACCTGGCAACACTGATTGGAATGTTTCCGGTTAAACCCTGCGGACCGACAGCATCGAAGGTATGAGTGGGAAAGGTGAGGCACCCACACCTGCCTCCACCCCCATGCCCCACCCCCACCATCTGCTCCCCAGACGCCCAAAATGGCAGCCCTCTGCTCCACAGAGGGCTGTGGTAGCTCGGTGGTCTGTGGTTGCGTCAGGAAGGACATACGGATTAAAAACAACTGCCAAGCATTTGTGCGACTGTGGTGACCCCTGAGGAAGGGAGTAGCCGGAATCAGAAAGAAGCTGGCATTTTGATGCTTTTATTTTGAAGTAGCTGTTGATTGTTTTCACTTGTTTTTTTGCTTTTAGCAAAATATTTGATACTTTCTCGCTCATTTCCCCTACTTTTTGATTTGAGCTTATCTTACAATAGTTTTAGCTAGATTTATTTGCTTTCTGATTAGCCTTTTAGCTAGTGTCTCACTACTAATAGCATTTAGCTACCCTTTTGTTACATTTGGCTTTTATCTAGCCTTTTGCTCTCTGTAGCTTTTAATCAGTCTTTTGCGTATGCCTTAGTTTGACCTCAAGAAAATTTACCTTGTCGTTTACTCCTTTCACTTAGCATTTTGCTGCTTTTAGTAAGTGTTTTGCTTTATCAACTCAGGTGTAGCTACTCAAGTAAATCTCAGCTGTCACTCACATTTTCTCTCGTTTTTGGAGAAAACACATGACTAAAAAAAGTTTGATTTACAGTCACTGCGGTCGCTTTGATCGTTTAAGCTACAGTTAGTTTTCAGTTGAGCTCTTTTACTCATTCTAATAAATTGTTGCTCGAGAAGGAGTTATTTATTTTGTTTTTGTTATTTGAAGATTATTATTGTTTGAATCAAATTTTTTTGTAAAAAGGGGCAGATATTATAAGATTTTTTCTTCTTTCTGCTGCTTTCTATTTTATTTGTGACTGTATTTCTTATTTTTTTTAAATTGTTTTGTTGTGTTAAAAATGAATAGACTTATAAATAAAAAAAAACAATAGCCTATTATGTGTTTTTCTGCTTCTAATGCTGATTTTACTGTTCATATTATCTTACACTGCCATCTAGTGGCAGCACCGAAACAGCACTTTTATTATACAGTATTTGTGTGCAACAGGAATGTGGATGGACTAGTTTTAGCTGAGTTGGAAAGGTGTATAACACAGGGTGTAGCCTTTTATTGCACACATACCAACCACAGCTTTATTTATTTAGACATGAGTCGTGGTCAAATCACGGTGCAGCGGTGATGGACTCTGAACCCAAGTTTCAGAAATTATGTGACCCCCAAGCACTATATGTTGGTGGACATTTGAAGAAAAGCTGGTCTGGTACAACTACACGGAGATAAATGTTTCATTTTGTTTCATACAGTGCACTTTACTGTAATGCACTTGTATAACAGCCAAAACAGTCCAGCATCTCCCTCTTGTGGGTCAGAAACATCATTGATGATGGCAGTTCTATCCATCCATCCATTATCTTTACCCGCTTCTTCCTTTCTGGGTCACGGGGGTCACTGGAGCCCATATCACTGTGAGAGAGGCGGGGGACACCCTAGACAGGTCTCCAGTCCATAGAAACAAATGAGACAACCATTCACTCTCTCAATCACACCTATGGACAATTTAAAGATACCAGCCTGTTTTTTGCAGGTGCTCAAGCACCCCTAAATTTTAATTCAGCACCCCTGAAAAAAAAAAAAAAAAGGATTTTGTAAGGAAACTCAGTTCTTAAACCTTAGATTCACCAAAATGTTGAATTCATTTAGAATAAACGATGACAGTCTTAAACGGGTCAGCAAAATCTGAATTTTTTTGTGTGTGCATGTGTCAGATCCTCAACGCCACCTGTCAATCAATCCAGAAGGCTCGTCAGCAACTGACCAATTGGCAACCTCAGTTTTTCCTGAAGGTAAACGCCCCTTAACTTCAGGAGCTCCGCCCCCTTTCCCTCCGACAACATGGTTGTGTTTTGCATTGTTAATGCTTTGTGATCAGATGGATTTCATGAAAAATCATCAGGAAAAAAAAGGTTTACCTTGACAGTTTAGAGCAGCGGAGGGCAACATATTTTCCCCAGGGGCCAAATAAAGATATTTAAATTAATCAAAACGCCACATAGAGGATTGGAAAATTAATTTTCTTTAACACTGATAATCTGGAAGACCTTTTGGGGCTTTTTTGTTGTTGTTGTAGCATAGTTAGCATGCTTGATAAAAGTATGCGTCTCTGATACTCTAGGAATATAAGACTTATTTTCTGTAAACTTAATGTATTTGTTTGTCTAAATATGAAAAAAAAAGTAAATTTTTGTTTTATGGAGTAAGGTTGAGTGTAGATCTGGAAACACACCTTTAAAAGAAGTTTTAGCCTATCTTAAGCTAAAGGTTTCCTGTGTATTTGTCCAAGATGTGTAATTTTATTGTCTGTAGGTTTACAAAGTAGTTTAAAAAGATGCTAGTTTTCATCAACTTATTTAAATATAGGACATTGGGGGCAAGAAATGTGGTCCCAAGGGCCACTTTCAGCCCTCGGGCCATATGTTGCCCATATGTAGTTTAGAGGGTGCAATACAGTTTATTCCATTTCCAAAACCTAAACAGAGTTTGGAAAAATGTAAAAGCCTGATAAAGGATAAGTAGCTTAGGGATAAAGAGGAAGTACCACATGTTCATCTGTACGAAGGTAACGGCAAGTAAATCCTCCATTTTTTTGGGGGGGTCATAATTGTATGCTTAATGGTTAAATTAAAGGTTAATGCTTAGTTCTGCTTTGCTTTGTGTGTTTTATATGTATGTGTTGTTTACTATGATCCTTGAAAAGTCCTATTTGTGACTGTATTACTTGTTTATGGCCATACCACCCTGAACTTGCCTGATCTTGTCTGACCTCAGAAGCTAAGCAGGGTTGGACCTGGTTAGTACTTGGATGGGAGACCACCTGGGAACATTTGCACTTCTTACAAACGACACCAGGAGGAGCGTTGCTCAACATCAAGAGCCATTCTCAGGTACTGGTGGCTAAGCGCCCCTAAATGTCAGATCCTAGACTCGCCCCTGGTTGCCAATCAGCCTGACATGCATGTTTTGGGTCTGTGGGAAGAAATCGGGGAAAACCAACTCACACACAGAGAAAACATGCAAACGCCATCCAGAAAGGTCAGGCGACCGTCCCGCGGACTCCGTGGTAGCATCACGGAGCCACCTTGCCACCAATAGGGAACACTTGATTCTTTTAATTGTTTTTTAATTTCAAAGCTTTGTTTTAGTGGTGACGTACGTCATGATGTAAACAATAGATGTGTGAACTTTACATCTAGCAGTATGTCAAACAAATGTCACAAAGTAAACCGAAAGGTCGAAAGATTTCTTGGAAATTAAAACATGAAACATAAACAGTTCCGTGGTGAGTTATTTCATCTGAAAACATCAGAGCTTGTTGTTTTCTTTGAGAATTTTGTTTACTGTATTATTATTTTATATGTGCGCATGATAGAATGTTCCAGCCGCCGTGTGTAGAAGTGTGTGTTGTTCTGTCTGTGCTTACTCGACTGTAAGTTTCAGACGTGCTCACTGAATAATTCAGGTTTTATGTCTTGTTGCCATGGCTGTCTGTACACACACACATATTTACACATTAATATGAAAAGGTTGACACACACACACATTCTCCCCCTGTACTTATTGAATTCTTATTAAAACTTTAGTTTTCAGCTGCCTGTCCAGGGTGTGTGTGTGCGAGAGGTGGGGGTTTGTGGTATAGTCCCTGCAGGTCCAGTACAATGAACTGACTGTGGAGAAATGCAACTGGTTTCCAAGAGCTTTATCTTTAGATCAGTGCCGCCATCGCCTGCTGATGAATCACAAAGTTCAATTTCTAACCAAACACTAAAAACTAGAAAATCCTGTTGCTCCCGCTGCTTCTTACTTGTGGCATGGATTGAAGTCAAAGAACGGAAACTCTGTTTATGATACGCAAATATTTGGAAGGCATTTTGTGTGTCTGTTTGTGTGTACAGGATTATATTTAGATAAAGTGTGTTGTACGCATAAACCACTTGAAGCATTTCAAAGAAGCTCTCAGAAGTGATTGGATGTACATCAACAACTGATTAACGCTCTGAGTTAACTCAATTCAAAATCCCTGTCGCAGCTGGTTACCTTAGCAATGGCTAAAACACAGTAAATTTTTTTTGAGAAATTGAGCCAAAGTTTGACGGGGTAGTAAATGAGGATCATCCACAATACCTATTCCAAGCACCACACAATGTTGCAACATCTGGCATTAACATTTGGAGTCAGTCCTGTTTGGACAACAATTAATGAAAGTAGCAGAAAGTAATCATTAGATGGACTTTCACAATCGGTTGACTTTTGGAGTCAGACTAATTTAAATTGTCCACCACAGCTAATTAATCGCACAAAATACATTAAAAAAGATCATAACTCTTCATTTATTACACGGTTTTAAACATTTGGCATACAAAATGGCAGGCAATACGCATTATTCAAGGAATGCTATTAATTAGCATTAACCATTACAGATGGTGAGTGATTCCATCCATGTTGACTAATGTTTTCAGAGTTCTGGAGTCGGGTCGTGGACAGCAGGTTAAGCAGGGAGGCCCAGACACCTCTTTCCGCAGCCACCTCTTCCAGCTCTTCTGGAAGAACACCAGGGCATTCCTGGGCCAGATAAAAGACTGTCTCCAATGTGTACTGGGTCTTTTCCAGGGTCTCCTCCCAGTTGGCCATGCTTGAACACCTTCATAAGGTGGTGTCCAGGGAGCATCCTTACCAGATGCATGAACCACCTCAACTGGCTCTTCTAGTTGTGAAGGAGCAGCAGCTCTCCTCCGAGTCTCTGCTGGAAAACTGAACTTCTGACCCAACAAAGTTAGGTCAGGTCCTCTGGACTGTTCCTTTTTGTTGAAACGTTTCGTCTTTAGTCCAAAAGGCGTCATCATTCCGAGAAGCCGAAACAAACTCAGTCTTATGAATAGCACCTCCTCATAGTGGATCAACCAGTTTGACGGTGCTCGGGTGGTTGCTGTAGTCCACACGTTTGCCCACCGCCTGCCCCAAACTCTGGAACTAGTCCAAGAAAATCATGGCCAAAGTGGTTCAAAACATCATCTTGAACTTCTCACCCTGTCTCTAAGGGAGAGTCCAGCTACCCAACAGAGAAAACTCCTTTAGCCCATTTGTATATGCCACCCATTCTTTTGGTCACTACCCAAAGTTTGTGACCATAGGTGAGGATCATAGATCGACCGGTAAACAGAGAGCTTCGCCTTGCAGCTCAGATCCCTCTTCAACACAAAGGACTGGCAGAGTCCCCAATACGATCTCACTCTCCATTCTTCCCTCACTTGTGAGCAAACACCCAAGATACAAGTATAATACTGTATAGCATTTGTTAAATAGCCTACATGTAATATTCAAGTCAAAATCCTCCTTTGGATTTTGGTGTACCACTCCAAGACTATAGTGACTCTCAAATGGTCACACCTTACAGACACCCCTGATTATCACCTCTGGGGACAACTTCAAGACTCTTCACTTGAACCCTGACATTGTGAACCTATAGAGAACACATCGCATACTTATAGTAAAAAGACAAACCTCCATTCGGATGGATGGATTCATTCATGCAAGAATTTCAGAGATCTCTTGTGTTAATACTTGGAGTATGTGTTGTGAACGATCCTTAGCAACTACCACTTCAAATTTTTGTCATTTGTAAAACTGACCAATTTAAAGCCATTTTGCTGTTGTCTAAGGTCAACTACTGTGAACCATTTTTAACAAGTTGGACTCCATTGCTTAATCTGCTGTAGATGTTTATTAAATTACATGACAGAATACATTCTGAGAGGTTCTTTAAGTACCATAAAGAAACCACAGAATGGGATGAAGATCACTTTTCGCTATACATTTCAGCTCATTGTCTTTCAAACTGATACATTTGTAGCTATTTTTGCATTGATGAAGGTCGTTTAGATGTGGTGGCCATTTTGAATAGGGTTGACTCCAAAAGATAGGTTTTTTTTAAGATGTGCATTTTTTTTGTGTGTGTTTTCAAAGTTGGCTGTGGACGCCATCTTGAATCGGGTGGACTTCAAAAGTTTATCAAAGTATTACAGTACTGTACTGTACTTTCTGGTAGTTTAATTTAAATCCGTTCAGTGCTTTGTGAGAAACAACAACAAAAAAAGCTGCTAAATTTAATATTTTGAACACCTAAGATTAGGAGATGTTGGTTTTGTGAAAATCTAACGGTTGACTTTTAAACTAAGGGGAGGGAGGAAAAAATGGCGGTCTACGTCAGCGGCGCTCGAGCCGAAAGTCGCGCGCATGCGCAGTCGTGTAGCATGGGAAACGGAGCGGAGTAGCGAGGGACGTAAGATTTCTCCTTCTTTGTACTCAGTGAAGAGTTGAAGCCCGGCACTGCCTCTACACTCGTCTCCATTTATTTTTTAAATTTTTTTACATAAGTGGGGTTTGACGCAGTAAATAGACCGATAAGCCGGTGACTTTGTCCATTTTCGGTTCGTGGAAAACGGTCAGCCCGACCGTCAGTGTCCCTTTGAGCGAGCGCGAGGCTGGACAACAAAAGCTCCGGAGTCGTTCGCCTCAGGGGGGGAAGCTTTTTAAGTCGCACACCTTTTGTTTTTATTTATTTTTAATAATAAATTAATAAGTCGAGGAACCGCAGATATTCCCGCTCCAGTTCCCCTCTCATACCTCGTGGGGGAACCTTTTTTTTTTTTTTTTTAAACCAAGCCGAGCGACCCGCGATGGCCGCTGTAACGAGCCCGGAGACGAGCCCTCAACCCCGGGTGTATTTCCAGACGCCGGCCGGCACCACGGAGGAGCCGGAGACACCGGTTCGGAAGCAGGGACGTGTCACCGTCAAATACGACCGCAAGGAGCTGAGGAAGAGGCTGAACCTGGAGGAGTGGATTATCGACCAGCTAACGGACCTGTACGACTGCGAGGTAAAACAACACCCATCCAAACCGATCGATTATCGCTTATCGATGCTGCTGAAAACATATTTATAAAAGCAGTTTCTCTGTCATTTGCTTCTTTTTTTGGCGGCCTAGCTTGTTGCACTGCTCAAATCATTTACAGACGGTGCCACAATGCATGTAAATAATGGACGCCAACGTTTTATTATAATTTATTTTGTTTATTTCCGACGGGATGAAGCTCCTCTTCCTCCCCCACAGTTTGGCTAAATGTGGCACATGGTGCTTTTATAGCCTCATTACTACCCAGGCAGCCGGGCTCTTTGTTCTGATTGGCTGAGACGGATTTAAAGCACACCTGAGAGCTATTTTATTAAATTGAGTGGATTTGACAGAAAAAAATGGCCGCCATTAAAAAAAAAATCATTATTTTTGGTTTGTTTTGCTGATAAAATAGAACATAGTAGTTTTTTTCCCCTCAAGCCGTGCACATTTTCTAAAAAATAAAAAAAAAGTTTTATAATTTAGGGCACGGGTTTACAACGTTTACAATACAAAGAGCCATTTCTGCTCCTTCGCTCACTAAATTAAATGCCACTTTACCACCAAATTTTATCTCTAAATCTTAAAAATTGGCTGAGTTATAGCCATTTTTGCGTCGGCATTGCCAGTTGGTTGTGATCGACTATCTTGAATTGGGTTGACTTCAGCTGTAGCCATACAGCCAGTGACTCATGAGAGGTTAACAGCTGTTTGTTGAAGACCACTAGGATGGAAACGTGTTGAAAGACAGAGGGAGGAGAGAAAAGTCCAGAGTGTAGGCCTGAGGGTGGCAACTCTAAATCTGAGGACAATAACAGGTAAAGAGCTGGCTGACATGATGCAGAGAAGGAAGGTAGATGTTTTACATCTGCAAGGGACCATGTGGAAGCAGCATTGAGGACTGAGAGATTAAGGCTGAGAGGCCAGACGGAGATGGTTTGGCCATGTCCAGAGGAGGGACAGTGGGTATATTGGTAGAAGGACGTTAGGAATGCAGCTGCCAGGAAAAAAGACAAAGAGAAAGTTCAAAAAGTAGTTGTCTGGATGCAGTTAGGGCAGATGTGGAGGACGAGACTACTGAAAAGGTAACAGCTGGAAAGAAGAAGTGCACATCCAGTGAGAAACGTGCGCACAGACACAGAAAAAACCCCAACATCGCCTGCCTTTGGAAATAATTAAAGGAACCGAAGAAGGGTCCCGTTTGTCCCACCTCACATTTTTCTGTCTTTCCTAACTTTTAATCCCAGCCGAAGCCGAGTCATGGTCACGGTTCATAAAGGTGACGCTAACAAGGCTCGATAACGGCCCATTCATGCGCGTTGACTTCATAATCCGTTTGCTCGCAGTGCTGACTGGGCGCAACCAACAGCAGCTGCGGCAGCGGCTATCTTTAGACCTCCAAGAGCTCCTCTTCAGACTCTCGGTCCTGGCGACACACGTGGAGCCGTGCGGTTCTTACGCGGCCCGGCGGCAGCTGCGCCATAGCTGCTGGCGTCAGTACTTTAAGGCTCGTGTCAACACTGAGCTGCCATTGACCCACATTCTATTCCGAGCACAGGGGGGGAACACGGAGAATTTCTCGCAGTTTGAACGTAAAGGCAAGAAAGGATTGCACTTTTAACTGGGAATGGTGTTTTGACGCAACCAGTAGGAAAGCTTCTCTTCTGATGGTCCGACTGGATTTTATTTACCCCTAAAAGACTTGAAGACACACTGTTGACTCACTATAGCGACTAGCACCACTAGTCCTTTGGCGTCCCAACACTTTTTACATCTGCTTCTCACAAACCAGTTTAACAGCATGCAAGCTGTGGTTGATTCACATAAATTCAGTTTCCCACATGACACCAGTTGAAAGCAGGAAGTCGAGACCTCGTCAGCTCTGCTTCTGATTGGGTCTAATACAAGACTCAAAGTGAATGACGGCTGATTAAAAGTGAAGGACAAGGATCCAATTGGTGGCAGCAGTACTGAGGACCGTTTGATATTTTCTGCACAGAGAGGAGGATTGTTACTTTAAAAAGTGCATTTGAGAGTAATTTAATTATTGTCCCTTTATGATGTGGATGTTTAACACGAGGGTAGAGCAATACTTTTTCTTTTTGGCGAAACAACTCGTATACTTTGGCGGGCAGTGCGTGAAACTATTGACATTTGCTAAGTAAACCCTTTTAAATACAACTACAGTAAACTTTGAAGCTTTCAAATGCTCTGTCAGGCAAATAATTATTTATTGTCACTGCTGATCAATTGTTTATTAGCATATTTTAGAAGAAAAACTTCCATAAGTTGGTTTTATTTAGCTGCTTTGGCTCAGTCACGAGTGTTCGTAACAGTACACTAATTAAATTGTTATAACATGAAGTAACATCTGTCAAGGTGGGTTGAGCAGCTGTTGAAGCGCGTTACAGGAAAAAGTGATTGATGTGGTTTAATATTAAAATGAGTAAAGTCCCATTATATTACCTTTAATAAGTAACTTCTAACTTTCAAATACCTCATGGTTTTAATACAGTGATGACTTTTATACAAACTCTCACTTTTTATTTTTCATTTTGAGAAGTAAACAAAAACTCAAACTGGTTTTTTTTTTTAATTTTCTGTAAGTCAAAACACATTCAAGTGAGTGAGGATACTGCAACTTTTTTTCAACGCATGGAACATAGACTTTTTAACTTATTATTTCATAAAGGTGTAGGTAATTATTAATTCAAGGGAAAACTAAAAGCTCATTGTACAACTTCAGAAATCCAGACTGATGTATTTAATGGCTCTGTCTTCAAATGAGCTGTCTGACAGATTGGACATGTCCTGTAAAAAGACACCTCAGACTAAAAAAAAAAAAAAAACTAGCAGAGGGGATTAGTGGATCTAAAGAGGATTTTGAAATCAGGATGCTTTGATTCAGTGCCAGTATTGGATTAATATGGACAGTAAACCTCACTTTGTTAAAAAAATACATACATACACCAGTATATTATATATATATATATATATATACATATACAGGTAGTC
>JARVGQ010000001.1:24476514-24486760 GCA_031762355.1 Hypsolebias martinsi | reverse complement strand
CAGTATCCCCACTCGTCATCCTCTCACAGCTGCTTGCTGAGTTTACGCGCCTGCCTCTCTTTGGCCTCGAAGGCTGCTTTGGTGTCCAGGAGCTCGTCCAGGAGCCGGCGGATCCGGGCCATGTCCAGCTGAGCGCGCTCGCAGCTCTCTCTCAGGGCGGACGACTCCACCCTCAGCTGGGTGGTGGTCAGGGAGAGCTGCTGGCTGCGCTCGTGGCACTGCTTCTGCATCCTCTTGGCATCGTTCAGGAGGGACTCCACGCTCACCACCACAGAGTCCCACTGGGAACTGGATAAGTCCTGGACAGAAATAGAAGTAAAATGTAAATGTTTCTTGGTTTAGTCAAATATTTTGACACTCGTCAATCATATCAAACTATAATAGTGCAGTTTTAAATGAGCGACTTATAAATGGCTTTGTTTCAAAATGGATACCAGTTTGTCAACGTACATGGATGCCCATCTGATGTGGGGTGCTGCAGGGATCCATATCGGGACCACATTTGCTTTTTATTAGTGCCTTTCAATATGAGGCCATGATGCTCAGTTGGACAATGACTCCCCCACTCCCTGGGTTGGGAGTGAGGTTCTGTCCACGAGTGAGGGAAGAATGGACGAGATCAACACGCGGATTGCGCAGCTTCCGCAATATTATGGATGCTGTGCCGGTCCATTGCGGTGAATATGGAGCTGAGCTGTGTGGTGAAGCTCTCTTTACGCTCAACTATGGTCACGAACTTTGGGTGGTGACAAGGAATGAGATCAGGACTGCAAGCTGACGAGTTTTCTCTGCGGGGAAGCTGGTTTGATTCAGACTCACTGGACTTTTAAACAGCGAGTGGCTCCATGTGAGCTGAACTCACATGCAAATCAATTTACTGTACCGCCACTCCTTCCTGAGGGTCTTTGTTGGCATGAGAGATGGTTTTGTGCAAATTAGGAGTGTCCCATTATTTTGTTCCAGACAAAGTACAGGTACTTCAGTTTGGGTATTTGCTGATACTGAATGGTTAATGAGTTAGTACTTATAACCATCACACAACAACTTTTGAAACGTATTTCTTTTATTAGAAACACAGCAAACAGTCTGCGTCTTAACGTCACCTGTGTGTATCTTAAAATATCTAAACTGGACTTTTTTTGTCCTCAGCTGCACGACTTCATGCATCAAGCTGGTACTGGTCCTAAGTATGGGCAAGTTTTTCAGCATGACTGAGTGCTTGAGGCTGGTATTGGGCCTGATACAGAGACTATTGTAGGTATTCATATGCCACTAGTGCTAAACTTCAATTGGGATTCGATTTAAGCTGCATTTTATTTGCTGGAAGGTTGGTAGCAAGTCCAAGGATTTATTTCTCAGCATGCAATGATTGAAAAAGTTTCAATCAGTTCTAATCAAACATCATAACTTGACATATAAAAATGACAAATACTTGATTTTCCTTTCCCCTGGAGCTTTATCAAGTCACTCGTAAGATTTCTTTGAGTTGTATCTAAGCTGGACGAACCATTTTCATTTGATTATTTAAATACTTAGTTCTGCTTTGAGGTTTAAAAAGTGTCTCGATAATTCACCCTGAACCAGAGATCCTCAGTTAAAACAGCAGATGAATGGACTCCCAAGTCCAGACCAGGTCAACAGGTTTGCAACAGAACATTTGATCTGAGTGAAGCAGCTTAAAGAGGCTTATCATGGCTCGTCTGAGCGTACGGGTCCAGTTCCTCATGTTTAACACAGCATATCTTTCTAACCTGCAGTCTGAAAATGAGGGAGCGCGTCTCACCATCGATTCCAGAGTCAGACCGATCTCAAGCCTTCTGGTGTTCTTCAGACTTGGGTTTTGCCTGCAGCGCTCCAGAGATTTCCTACGTATCTTAAAGAAAAAAGCGGACAAATCTCCAGAAATTCTCCTTTAAAAAGGTGGATTTAGTTCACGCAGAACCAATGAAGAGGTCTTCCAAAAAAAAAAAATATATATATATATATATATATATGTTTTACCTTTTCTGTCTCGCTCTCGTCAAGGCGATGTTAGCCTCTTCGTTGGGCTCGAGTGAGGACAGGTAATCCACAGATAAGACAATTAGAGGAAGAGAGAAAGACGCAAGACGACTGAGGCCAGAACTGAAACCAGGCTGATTTGATTGATGGGGCCTTAAAGGGATCTCCATTTGCACAAATTGGCCTTAATATGTTATTTCTCTCATTTACTAAAAGTTGTTTGTGATACGTGAAAATTGCTAATCACTTAAAATATACACTTTTCCCCTGGGGGCGTGTTATTGGTGCAATGAATTCTGGGGTGATGATGAACATCGGTTGTGGTGGAGACTCAGTTGAGCCCCCCCACACACCTCACGGTTAGTGAAAATCAATGAAGTAGGGACGTTATATTTTTGTATTTATATGTATTTTAAGCTTTAGAACCCCTTCCCCCACTTTTGCAATCTTCTAAACTCCTAACCCTATATCATTTTAACAACACGCATGTACTGCAGCTCAGTTCCGGTTCGGCAAATCTAAATCCGGATGGGGTAGTTCCAGTGGGCCCCGGAGAGAACGCCGGACCTCCGGGCAGCGTATCCCCGCTCGGAAGGCCTTGTGGGCTGGCAAAGTGGCACTCAGATTGACCAGTGAGTCTGGAGGTCCGATTCCCAGTCGGTTCCACGCGGCTCTCTGCACCCGCTGAGCGCCAAAGTCACTATGAATAAGGGCCGAACTTTTTCGGATCGAATCAAAATTTTCCCGCCATTTCAGCAGAAGGCAACAGGGCTTCTGGGTGAGGCACTGTTGGCTTTTGGGAAGTTTAGTCGTTTTGAGTGGCAATACAGTGTAGGATTATTGAGAGAGAACTACAAAGTGGCAGCGCCTGTCCAAAGTATTTTTTTCATTAACTTTTTACTGCATCCCGTACTTTCCCATTCACATGTATAATATTAAAGTTGACAATCGTGTCGTGTACAACTACTTTGAAAAACCGCAAAAGAGCGAGTCCGCAAAAGTCTGTGAAGTAGCGAGGGACTACTGGGAAAAATCCAGGACTTTCCCACCCAAATCGGGATGATTGACAGATATGTAGGCTACAGAAATTAGTTCTGGAGCTAACATCACATATATATGCTCTGGAGCTAATATCATATACATTAGCTCTGGAGCTAACACCATATATATTAGCTCTGGAGCTAACGTCATATATACTAGCATTTGCGCTAACGTCATATAAATTAGCTCTGGAGCTAACATCATATATATTAGATCTGGAGCTAACAGCATATATATTAGAGTTGGAGCTATCGTCTTATACATTAGCTGTGGAGCTAATGTCATTTATATTAGCATTGGAGCTAACGTCATATATGTATTAGCATAGGACCTAACATCATATATTAGCTCTGGAGCCAACGTCATGCATATTAGCTCTGGAGCTAACGTCATATATATTAGCGTTGGCGCTAACACCATGTATATTAGCTCTGGAGCTAACATCATATATATTAGCTCTGGCGCTAACGTCATACATATTAGCTCTGGAGCTAACGTCATATTAGCGTTGGAGCTAACATCGTGTATATTAGCTCTGGTGCTAACATCATATATATTCACTCTGGAGCTAATGTCATATATATTAGCTCTGGAGCTAACATCATATATATTAGCTCTGGAGCTAACATTATATATTAGCTCTGGAGCTAATGTCATATATATTAGCTCCAGAGCTAACATCATATGGCTCTGGAGCTAAAGTGAAAGCTGAGTCACTTCTCCATTCTCTATTAAAGCGGTCTGGTTTAGTTTAAAAGGACTGAACATCAGAAAATGTACAACATTAACGTTCAAGCTGAACTGAGCTTGCACCGAAGCAACCTGTCTACTTAGAATATATTGTAATGTAAATGAAATGGCGACATCGATGCGTCAATAATAATGATTTTTTTTTTATTTATTTAAAAAGCTTGAAACTGAAAACCTTAGTCTTAAAATGAACCCAGCGAGTTAAAGCTTTATTAAACTTTATATAAAAGACCGTATAACACACAACAAAGCACCCGTCCACATACAGGTTCTTTAAATACTTCACAAAATTAAACTAACATTCCATGAAGGAGCGCTAATCGCTCACCATCAACCATCATTTTTATCACAATCAGTTTATGTTGGGAATGACTCTCAGCTACTACCATGCCTACTTTTAGCTGAATATCTGAGAAAGTCACTGACATATATATTTGTGTTTGCTAAAGTTAATAAGCTGTGGCGGCCATCTTTAATATAGCCGACTAAAGGTTAATCAGTTATAGATCCAGTGGTTACTCTCGCTTTCACTGAAGTCCATCCAGTGGTTCATGATATATTTTACTAACAGACAGACAAATCAACCCACACACACGAGCAGGCAGATCCACTTGGCACAATATTCTGGTTACAAATTAGTAAAAAAAAATAATAATAAAAGGCCACCAGAGGGAGACACAGTCTGGGTTTATGTTCCTCCCAAACATCAGAAGCACATTGGTCATTTCTACTTTTACTTAAGGACAAAACCATCAGCAAACATCTCATCTACACCTCATCTTGTTTTGTACTTCTTTAAATACTTGAAACACAAAAACAGTTGTTCCATAAGAGCCCTTCTGACTGAAAACTGAAGCTGTAAAATCATTTTCCCTGTTGGCTGTTTAAACAAACAGAAAATGGTTTCAGGTAAGTGAGATGTGCTAAATGAGGAAACACGGGTCACATTTAAATCTTTGGATTACGCGGCCTGAAATCACAAACTGGAGTTTTGTTTGTAGCCGATCTTTTTTTAAAGCTACCATTTCGAGATGACTGACTGGAGCTACCGTTTGGGTTTCTGGAGCTTCACTGTGGACCCGCGGGTCGGTTGAAAAATGGCTTAGTTTCTTCAGCAGTGGTTGACGAGTCGCCGAACAGTGCTCCGGCTGGCGCCACGGTCAACATGGGCTCGGAGCTACGGCGCCGCTGAATGAGCACAGAAACCACGATGACGAGCCAGAGGAAGAAGTTGACCCAAACCGCCGTCTGAGGAGGGAAATGACAAAACAGAGAGCTTATTTCAGCTGATGCCACGTCTACATTATGCAAGAGATCCAAATACAAACATTAATTATAACTAGAGAAACTGCATTTCCTGCGAAAATGCAGTGTGAATGCTTCTTGATGCTGAAAAAAACAGCTGAAATTAGCTAAAAAAAAACATGCTGAAATGTAGCTGAATTTGAAGAACAAGCCTAGAAGAAAGCAGAAACAACATATTTGCTAAGTTAGGTTTAAATAAGCATAAATGAGCACAAAAATGAGGAAATTAGCTTAAAAAAAACCTGAAATTAGAAAAAAAAAAAGTAGCTGAAAAAAGGGCAGAAAGAGGTTTAAAGTACCAAAAGGAAGTAGAAGGAGCCGAAATGAGCACAAAAAATGTGCAATTAGCTGAAAAAGATACATTTAGTGCAAAAACAGCTAAATAGCAGCTGAACTAGCAGAAAAAGTTGAAACCAGCAGAAAAAAGCTGTAACATAACATGCTGAAATTAGCAGAAAATAGTTAATTAGGCTGAAAGTAGCAGAATTTACCACAAAACCTTGAATTTATCTGAAAACAGCTGACATTAGCTTAAAAAAAAGGTAGTTGAAAAAGTAGAACAAGCTTAACTAAACAGAAGAAAGCAGAAAAAACACATTTGCTGAAAGAAGCAGAAATGAGCAAAAAATATGGAAACTATCTGAAAAAGGCTGAAATTTGCAACAACAAAAAAATCTGAAAAATTGCTAAAAAAAAAAAAAAAAAAGCAGAAAGAAGCTGAAATTACAAGAAGGAAATGGAGAGAGCACATTTTTGCTGAATTAGGCTGAAAAAATTGAAATGAGTGCAAAAAATTTGGAATTAGCTGAAAAATCTTAAATTAGCAAAAAAAAAAACAGCTAAATAGTAGCTGAAATAGCAGAAATAATTTAAACTTGCAGAAATAAGCTGAAAGGAGCATAATAAGCTGAAATTAGCAGAGAAGTTAATTTCCAGTAGGCAGAAAGCAGCAACAATTACCATGAAAAACTTCCAATTTATTTGAAAACTGCTGAAATTAGTAGCTAAAACATGCTATAAAAAGTACTGTAGCTGAAAAGGTAGAACAAGCTTAGCAGAAGAAAACAGAAAAACATGCTTGCATAAAAAAGTGGAAATTATATGAAAATGCTGAAATTTTCAACAAAAAAAATCTGAACAGTAGCTAAAAAGTAGAAAGACGCTGAAATTACAAGGAAGTGGAGAGAGCACATTTCTGCTGAATTAGGCTGAAAGAGTTCAAATGAGTACAAAAGATGTGGAATTAGCTGAAAACATAAATACATAAACGAATTAGCATAAAAACAGCTATGTAGTATGTAGTAGTTGAAATAGTAGAAAAAGCTGAAACTTGCAGAAATAAGCTGAAAGAAGCATAACAAGCTGAAATTAGTAGAAACAAGTTAAAAAAATATTGTAGTTAGAAGCTGAAGGGGCACAAAACACCTGAAATTAGCTGAAAATATCATAATCAATGTTTAATTTTGCACAAGGAAGCTGAAAGCAGCTGAACCAGAACAAAATGTGAAAGGAGCAGTAAAAGGTTGTGAACACATCTAAAGATGTGAAGGATGTAAAATGAGCTCAATTCATTTTCTATGAATAAAAAAGTGACAGAAAAGCCTAAATATAAAAAAGGCTAAAGTTGCACCAATACCAAAAGTCATAGCAGGAATGTCCTGAACGAGCTGAACGTTTTGATTTATGATTTGTTGAAAGAGATTGAAAACTGCAAGACGAGAATTGTGCAAAAAAAAAAAAAAAGAAAAGGTACAGAAGACAAACGGATCACAACAGTGTGAATGCTTCAGAACTATTCACACAATAAGAGATTTTCAGCAACACTGACTTTCCAGGCACTCTTTGTTCTCCATGTGTACTGAAACACTAACCTCTGCTTTGTGAAGATTGTTGTAGAACTTATCTCCTTGAATTGGATCGGCCCATTTTTTACCCTGTGCTTGGTCACAGCTTAAAACAAAAACAAACTCAACGTTAAAGAGCTGACAAAAAATTTCAAAGTGGAAAATGGTCTAAAATATGTAAGAACCTGACAAGATGGAGACATTTGTTGAAATTAAAAGTCCTTTGATAACATCAGACATTTAATAAACATAAATGGAAAAAATGACTGAAATGTGTTGAGCCATCAACAGAGACTTACTGTGATGAAAACATTTATGTTCATTTAAAAAAAAACAATGAAGAGTTTACAGTGATAACAAAACTAGCAAAGTCTGATAAAGTAAAGTAAAACAAAAAAGTGTTTAAACATTTAGTTTGATTTCAAACACCTTTGTGAGGGTGTTAGTTTCTGTGTGCACAGCTCCACATGGATGTTGCTGGAGGCTCATTCACAAGACACCTCAAGTCAGGTCTCAGACATCTTTTGGTCACTTTAGTGTGAATATGATGTTCCTATTTTGTTGTTCTGGGGCCCAGAGGTGTTGGTGGACGGGGAATGGACAATTTAATTTTTCCAAGTGGAGGGGAGAGAGACAGAATAAGTTGGAGAAACTTAAAGGAACAGAAAGAAGTTGAGAAACCCTGGGTTGAAATCCCGGACGAGCCCCCAAGCGCGTTACAACCCTTTAATAAAATAAACATTATTGGTAAGAAAACATCTACAGAACTGACAGTTTTGTTTAGTGAATTAAATATTTACATTTACTGTGCCTCCACACATAAACAATATTTTACGTTGAAAGAGAGGGACTCGAAAACAGAGCCTGACTCAGGGATGGCAAACAAAAGAATAAAGAAGAATCCCTAATCTTATCTTAAAAATATACTGTTCAAAGCATGTACAAAAATAAACTGTGTATAAAAATACATTGAGTACCTCAACCTCTCACTTCTAACCAGGACATAATTTGTTAACTGATCGATGCTGGAATGCAAATGGTGTTGGGGGGGGGGGGGTGTCCTCCTTTCCTCAGAAAATGTTGAATAAAGTAGATGTGATTTCTTGCATTTTGGTACATTTTAACAGGTTGTTAAACATCTACGTTTACTTACATTTGTAAACAGTCCGCGTCTGTCAAACATCCTACCCTCCCCCCACTTGATGGTTCCAAGCCCGACAATGTCCCTGCTTGTTGTGTTCCCGACTCGACATGAAACGTCCAGGCGCCTTCTCCGCCTGTTCATGGCGGCTGCCAGTGAGCTCCTGCTCACATACGACTGCCTGGCTATGTCAGCACTCACCCACACCACTCTTTTAGGGGTGGAGATTTTTTAAGGGTAGACACGGAAATTCTACTTTAAGAGGCAGATCGTATGCTCGTAAGTGGCTGTTGTGTTTAAAATGAGTGTTTATGTAAGTATTTTCAGTTTACATATCCAATATAAGTTTTATTTGTTCAAGGTAGTCATATTTGTTCATAACTTTATTATTAGTAAGATTGAGAGTTACCGGATCTAAGCAAACAGTTACTGGCACACACCCTGTCAAAAAAAGAGAGTTCCTGGCTCCTGTTCCAGCAGGAGCTGATCAAATTAAGCACTGCTTCTAACGCCCACATCTGAAAAACACTTTTTATGTGTATATGTGTGTGTGTGTCTTACAATAACTGTAAATGTTTGACAAACAACCATCTATGGTTGTCATATTTTTATGTAACTTTTACTTATGCAGGTAGTCTCACTCAGTCACGAGGACTCATCTTCAAGAGAGACCTGTTTGGGAGCAGATGGTGGGGGGTTAAGGGCTCAGAGTGGGGCAAATGAGGGTCAGTTGAGAGCCGGAGCAATAGTGCACATAGGTGTGTGTTTTACCTGCTAATGCTTTCAAGCGCACTTTTAATGGAGGCGCAGAGTGAATCGCGCCCGACCTTCAGCACGCAGCCCGTGACGAGCAGGAAAAACAGGAAGACGCCAGAAATGACCAGGATCAGGTTCATCCACATGCGCTCCCTGAGGGGAAACGAAGGAGCATGAAAACAACGCTGTGAAGGAAAACAGAAAGGGAGGAACACACTGCAACCTCTGAGCAAATGATATCAAACTACACACACGTTAACGGACACTCGGGCACCTAGGTCACTGAGAGAACAACTCGTTCATGTTGCAGACCATTAGGCATTTACTTTGTACGCTGATGACAGGAGCTTCTCCATGTGTACTGAAGATTGAGAGATTTGAGTTGGTCATTTAAAACAAAAACTGATAAAGAACGTAGTTTTTTTAATTTTTTTTTTTGTTACACAACATGGACTCCTTATTTACTGAAGTGAAGTTGAGCTTGTTGCACATGACCGGAAAACCTCCCTAGGAGGCGCTCAGGGAGCATCCTTACCAAGTGCCTGAACCACAGTAACCTGAGACAACTTCTGTTGTGACTTGGTATTGTATAAATATAATATAAATATTTAAAGTTATATAAAGTCCCTCGCTATTTCGCAATTCGACTTTTGTGGACAGGCTCTTTTGCAGTTTTTCAACAAGCAAGATTGTACACGACACACGATTGTCAACTTTAATATTACTCACGAGATTGGGAAGGTATGAAATATAAAGTTAACAAAAAATAAAAAAATAAACTTCAGACAGGCGCTGCCATTTTGTAGTTTTCTTTCAATAAGCCTACACTGTAACTCCAGTCAAACGAACTACACTACCCAGAAGCCAACAGTGCTACCGGCCGCTGCTTTCTGCCGAAATGGAGAGAAAGTTTTGCAAGGCAAAGTCAGAAGTAACGATGAATCTATTAAAATCACAGAAATGGCAGGAAAGTCGCAAATAACCCTGAAGCTCAATTATCCACGTGCACAACAACGTGGATGGGGCGGTGGGCTTCGTCACTGCAGGGTAGGTCTCCAGAACCAGAACCGAACTGAACCGGAACAGAGCTGCTGTTCTGCAGAACTGGTGAGTAAAATTTTGCAGTGCTATACTGTACATATATGTATGTATACAAATACTAAAGTAAATATAACGTTCCTACTTTGTGTTTTTTCACCTATTGCAGGGGTGTGTGTAACGTAACTTCCACGATAATCGAGGAACTATTGTGTGTGTGTAGTCCTCGACTTAAGGCGCCCTCGATTTACAGCAACTCGGACTTAAGAACGGGTTTGCGGCGCAGTATACAGTAATGAGTTCCGACTTACGTTAAAAGTGGGTTACGAACGGTTTGTAGGTACGGAACCTGTTCGTAAGTCGAGGACTA
>JARVGQ010000001.1:24437107-24452062 GCA_031762355.1 Hypsolebias martinsi | reverse complement strand
ATGACTTTTGGTATTGGTGCAGCTTTAGCTTTTTGAAATATTTAGCCTTTTCTGACATATTTTCCTCATAGAAAATGAACTGAGTTGACTTTACATCCTTCAAACCTTTAGAGCTGTTTCCAACTGTTCTGCTTCAGCTTCTTGCAGCTTCCGTCTGCTAATTTTAACTTTTTTCAGCTACGTTCAGCTGTTTTGTGCTCCTTTCAGATTCTTTCTGCTAACTACAACAATTTTGTGTTTCTTTTAACTTCTTCCTGCTAATTTCAGCCTGTTGTGCTCCTTTTAGCATATTCCTGCAAGTTTCAGCTTTTTCTGCTATTTCAGCTACTAGTAAGCTGTTTTTATGTTAATTTTAGCTTTTTCAACTAATTCCACATTCTTTGCATGCATTTCAACTTTTATCAGCCAAAATCAGCAAAACTGTGCTCTCTTCACAACCGTCTGATAAGTTAGGCTTCTTTCTGCCTTTTTAGCTACTTTCAGATGTTTTTGCTACTTTCAGCTTTTTTTCCCAAATGATTTTCAATTTTTTTGTGCTAATTTCTGTTTTTTTCAGTCTAACTGGACAAACGTGTTCCTTCTGCTTTCTTCTGCTAAAGATTGTTCTAACTTTCAGCTAACTTTTAATTTTTTTTAGCTAATTTCAGCTGTTTTCAGATAAACTCAATTTTCTTCTGGTAATTTCTGCTACTTTCAGTGTAATTATCTTCTTTATGCTCATTTCCGCTTATACTTGTTTCAGCTTTTTTCTGCTAATTTCAGCTTCTTTTGCTATTTTAACTACAGTTTAGCTGTTTTTGTGCTAATTTTATCATTTCAGCTAATTCCACATTTTTTTGCACTCATTTCAACTTTTTTCAGCATAAATCAGCAAAACTGTGCTCTCCTCATGTCCTTCTGATAAGTTCAGCTTCTTTTTGCCTTTTGTAGCTACTTTTCAGCTGTTTTTTGCTACTTTTAGCTTTTTACCCACATGATTTTAACTTTTTTGTGCTAAGTTTTGCTTCTTTCAGCCAAATTGTGCAATCATGTGTTATTTCTGCTTTCCTCTGCTAATTTAAGATTGTTCTAACATTCAGCTAACTTTTTTAGCTAATTTCAGCCATTTTCAGATAAATTCAAGTTTCTTGTAATTTCTGCTATTTTCGGTATAACTAACTTATTTATGCTCTTTTCAGCTTGTTATGATCATTTCAGCTATTTTCTGCTAGTTTAAGCTTTTTCTGCCGTTTCAGCTACTATTTAGCCGTTTTTATGATCATTTTATAATTTCAGCTAATTCCACATTTTTGTATCTCTCCATTTCCTTCTGGTAGTTTAAGCTTCTTTCTGCCTTTTCAGATACTTTTCAGCAATTTATTTTTTTTTTTTGCTAATTTCAGGGTTTTTTAAGCTAATTTTCTAATTTATGTGCTAATTTCTGCTACTTTAAACCCAATTCAGAAAATATGTGTTATTTCTGCTTTCTTCTGCTAAATTAGACTTGGTCTTCCATTTCAGCTATTCTTTAGCATGCTTTTAGCTAATTTCAGCTGTTTTTCAGCAAGTCCTTCAGAAATAAGCATTCACACTGCATTTTCACAGGAAATGCAGTTTCTCTAGTTGTTTGCTAATATTATCTGCTGTGCTTAGAGGCCAGTTTAAAGTTGAGTTATATATTTTTTTAAAAAGTTAAAAACAAAAACAGCTGGACTTTATTTAGTAGCTGAAGATGTTTCACTTCTCATCGAGGAGCTTTCTCAATTCAAAGAATAGAGAGTGTGCAGTTTCAGTTACATGCTGAGGTGTTCAGGTGAACATTTTGTTCTTCAGATGAGTGTCCCTCACCCTGGAGGTGCAGGTGAACCGCTGAGTCTTGTCCAGAGGAGGTGGCTCTCCTGTGTTGAGCCATGCGCCTGTGGAGAAGCTCTTTGGTTTCTCCAACGTAAAGATCTGGACAACCCTCTCTGCACTGGACTGAACACACCACTCTGTGTTTGGGCATTTCGTCCTTACGATGAGCTATAATTTTGTCTGATAGCAGCTGAGCATCATCCCAACACAAACTCTGATTTACATTTAAAACTTTGGCGTTATCTGTTGGTGTCGATTGTCTGTTAGCAAAATATCTCCTGAACCACAGGAGGGATTTTAATGGATCTTTTAGATCAATTTGCTATGGCTTTTGTTTATTGTCGGACTGGGTTCAAACCAGTTCTGCTTGTTTTCATTTGGCCCACATAATAAAATGATAAACGGATAAACAACCTTTTCGGGACTTATCTAAACCAAGATGGCCGCCACAGCCACAAAACGTGCTCAGTCAATTTTTAAAGGTCTTGAGCCAAAGCTCGGTGTGGTAGTAGCCGAGAGTGATTTACAAAACGTACTCCAAGCTCAACACATACGAGACGATTCGGCTCAGAACTTTGGCCGTGTCTGCCTGTTAGCAAAATAACCCATAAAACCCTGATTTTAAAGAATTTCTCACATAGTCAATAGATCTTTGTAGAGTCAACTCAATCCAAGATGGCCGCCACGACTTTGTAAGCTGTTTATTATCAAACGTGTTAAATCTGTGTTTAAAACAGGCAAAAAGGTGAATAAACATGATGAACGTGAACCAGCAGCTGAATTTGAGGTTGACGTTTTGTTTTTTGTCGCCTGAATGCAAAATCTTGGAGAGGGGAAAAAAAAAAAAATAATTTTAATCACTTCAATTGATTTAATATTGGAGTTTTAAGCTCCGGTACGTTAAAACCACCTCTGCTCAGAGTTTGTGCAGATCTGCATGGACGTGTCGACAAACTGCCTCACGTTGAGCTGGAACGGTGTCACAGCGGCCCCCCGGGCCACAAACGACCCATTATCTCTCTGCCACAAACGCACACGTGTGAGCACTTATTGCTGAATGATTTTTTTTTTTTTTGCAGAAAGCTGCAGAAGAAAGACTGAACAGGTTTCATCGCTAACCTGTTAGCGAGTTGAGTTTGAACAGAACATTTGCTGAATGCAGGAAAATAAAAGCGGAGAGCAAAAGAAGAAGAAAAAACGCAGAAATGTGGAGAAAAAGCTGAAATAGTCAAAGCGGATGGATGGAAACAAAATGAAATTAGCAAAGAAGAAACTGAAATGAGCAGGAAAAAAAACTGAAATTATCTCAGAAGGAGCTGAAAAAAAAAGTTGAAATTAGCAGAAAAAGCAAAACTTTTTTAATTTGGCCAAAAGAAGCTCAAACAAGCTTCAAAATTTGAAATTAGCAGGAAAAATGAAAGAAGCTGAAGGGATCTGAAAGAGGCTTAAGAGAACTGAAAGAAGCTGAAGAGAACTGAAAGAAGCTGAAGGGAGCAGAAAAAAGCTGAAGGGAAATTAATGAAGTTGAAGAGAGATGAACAAAGATGAAGGGAACTGAAGGAAGCTGAAGAGAACTGAAGGAAGCTGAAGAGAGCTGAAGGAAGCTGAAGAGAGCTGAAGGAAGCTGAAGAGAGCTGAAGGAAGCTGAAGAGAGCTGAAAGAAGCTGAAGGGAACTGAAGGAAGCTGAACAGAGATGAAGGAGCTGAAAGAAGCTGAAGAGAGCTGAAAGAAGCTGAAGGGAACTGAAAGAAGCTAAAGAGAACTGAAGGAAGCTGAAGAGAGATGAAGGGAGCTGAAAGAACCTGAAGAGAGCTGAAAGAAGCTGAAGAGAGCTGAACAAGGATGAAGGGAGCTGAATGAAATTGAAGGGAACAGAAAGAAGCTGAAGAGAACTGAAGGAATCTGAACAGAGATGAAGGAGCTGAAAGAACCTGAAGAGAGCTGAAAGAAGTTGAAGGGAGCTGAAAGAAGCTTGAGAGCTGAAAGAAGCTGAAGGGAACTGAAAGAACCTGAAGAGAGCTGAAAGAAGCTGAAGGGAACTGAACAAAGATGAAGGGAGCTGAATGAAGTTGAAGGGAACAGAAAGAAGCTAAAGAGAACTGAAAGAAGCTAAAGAGAACTGAAGGAAGCTGAACAGAGATGAAGGAGCTGAAAGAACCTGAAGAGAGCTGAAAGAAGTTGAAGGGAGCTGAAAGAAGCTTAAGAGAGCTGAAAGCCGCTGAAGGGAACTGAAAGAAGCAGAAGGGAACTGAAGGGAGAAGAAATAAGCTGAAAGAAGCTGAAGGGATCTGAGGGGAGCTGAAAGAAGCTAAAGGGAGCCGAAAGAAACTGAAGGGATCTGAAAGAAGCTGAAGGGAGCAGAAATAAGGTGAAGGGAGAGGAAAGAAGCTGAAGGGAGCTGAAAGAAACTGACTAAAGCTGAAAGGAACTGAAACAAGCTGAAAGGAGCAGAAATAAGCTGAAGGGAACTGAACAAAGATCAAGGGATCCGATGGGAGATTAAGGGATCCGAAGGGAGCTGAAGGGAGCTGAAAGAAGCTGAAGAGAGCTGAAAGAAGCTGAAGGGAGCCGAACCAAGATTAAGGGAATTGAAAGAAACTGAAGTAGAACAACAGCTGAAACGAGCTATGAAAGGCTTAAACAGCACAAAGAGTTTGAAGAGTTTTTTATCGCTTTATAATTTAGATGTTTTTGTTTCTTTTTTTAATATAATTTTCTTCCATTTATTTTTCAAGTTAGGGGCTTTTTTACAACTGTCCACTGTTGTCATCATTCTTTGTTAAAGCAGGCGTCTCTTGTGAACGAGTCATCGAGGCTCAGTGAGACTAACCTGTATGAATAAAGGTTGAACGAGTGAATGAATGAAGGACGTGACGAGAGCTCAGCCGCTGCCTGAGGGTCCTGCTAGGATGTCGTGTTTGGAGTTTCTCAGATGCAACAAATTAGATGATGTTTTTGAGTTTGTTCTTCTCTTTGGGTTTCCGCTCCGACAACAAAAGCCCAGTTATTGACGCCTGTCTGTCCTTTCTGTCCTCATGGGGACGTGTTGAGCTTTAACGACAGGAAGTTCTTGTTCCCGTTGGTCAGACTCAAACAGAAGGTGCTGATCTGTGTGAGTTGGTTTCCTGTTATCCTCGATCCATGTCCACCATCATACCAATACCAAGTGTCAAAGTTAAACACAATTATCCCAACTCAAAAGTCATAATCAAAATAGGACACTAAAACGAAACACACCAACTAAATCTGAACGAAACAACCGAAGCTAAAAGCTCTAAACCCAACATGCTTCTGACTCACTGCTGAGTGCGTCCGGGTAATTACGTCCTCCAAATGCCCAAAACACCAAATCTAATCTGAGCACGCTAATGGGCACAAACGAAACCACTGATATGGACGGACGAGCGGAAGCACCGGCGCAAAAGAGACAAGAGTCGGTTAAAAACCGCAGAGACATCAGGGACGAGGCGGAACAAAAGAGACGGGGACACCAACACGACCGCAACAGATTGAAGAGGCAAATCTGAGCCGAGCTAATGGACTGTGGAAAACCACAGAGACTTAGAAGAGCAAGAAAGAGGCCATTAGGAAAGAGAGAATATCAGAAATCAACAAAAGAGGGTGCAACACCATAAAGTCAACGATAAATCGACTCAAGTCGGATCATCGAACCGCCATCGTAGTCTGATTCGGTCTCTTTGAACGTGTGTTTTCCTGATTAGTTTGTGAAAATGGCAGAGTCCATACAGCCGATGTGCTTCCGTGCGTTTCTGCATCTCACCTGGTTGGGGGGCGCGAGCCAATAGAGGAAGAACCCGTTGTCATCGACTTTCAGGGTAACGGGAGAGGGGAGCGCTATCCCATCCTGCAAGGAAAACAGAAAGACACATTTAAAAAATTTTAAAAAAAGGTATTCGGTGCAGTCAAGATGGCCGCCACACCTAATCAGCATCAGCCAATTAGAAGCGTTTTCTTTTGTTTTCTATGATCTTTAGGAATCAGGGCAGGCCATGTCTAATACACAACACAAAGTGTTTCTTTAGCCAATACACATTTTCATTTAACAAAATAAAACAATTGCTTAACTTGTTTTAAAAAACTGTATTTTAATTATCAATGTCTAGAACTACACATAAAAATACACAAAAAGTGAGGAAATTTGGGTTTGGTTGATGTAAAAAATACTTCTAAAAAAATGTATACCGTTGGAAAGCCTGTTTATCTCCCCTTAAACGGTGCCGCGTTCGTAAGACAAGTTTGTCGTTAAAAATTCTCCACCAGACAACTTCCTCTGCTGTTGACTCTTGTTTTGAAGTTCTGGTACCCTGGACCTGTGAGCAACCAGAGGTAGACCCAAACCTTCAAAGCCTGGAACTGAACTCCATCCTTCAAGATGACGACGCTCACCCGCACAGGGCGGGGTCTAACCAGAGTCTACCTTCAGAATTTGGCAGTGGAGAGAATGGATTGACCTGCCCACAGTTCTGATCTCAACCCCACTGAACACCAGTGGGACCAGCTGGTTCCAGAGTGACCAACACAACCACATTGGTTGACAAATGCTAGTTAAAGGATGGGATTACATCCCACGCAGTATGAAGAAGGCAGGCTGGTGTGGCTGTGTATGGTTCTTCCACATTTTTTTTGTTTGTTTGTTTGTTTATGGTCAGTGAATGCACCGCATTTCATTCCAGTTGTTCTTTTCCGAGTCTGCAAGTGAACTTGGTGAAATTGTAGAGAAATTGTTAAGTTTTTTTTAAATCATGGCTCCGTGCCTTTTATGGAACAAACGTAAAAGCACGCAAACAGACCGTGTGTGTTTGCAGTGCTTGTTTTGTAACATCATAAAAACCACATGTTTTTTTTAGCAGGCATGGCGATCTGAATCATGAGCAGCGTAATGACAGCTCAGGAGCTCAAAACATCGCTTCAATAACATCGACACCACACACACACACACACACACACACACACACACACACACACACACACACACACACACACACACACACAGACAGCTCCTGGCCCAGAGACGGCAGAACGCATCCAGATTGTTATTAAAGCGTCTTGAGCGTTAGCGTGAAGATGAGCAGCGCCGCAGAAAGCAACAATTGTGGAACACGTCGAGCTAAAATGTGAAAAGGAGACGGAAAAGCTTAACGTCGAACACCTGAAGGGTCTGTCAGAACCGAAGTCCTTCAAAAGAAGAGGAGCAAATACAATATATAAAAAAAGTTAAAATAAATCAGAACAAAATCAGCAAAATGGTGGCTAAAGGCTAAAATCAGAAGAACAGTAGCTAAAAGCTACAATAAGCAGAACAGTAGGTGGAAGCTACAATTAGCAAAGCAGTAGGTGGAAGCTAGAATTAGCATTAGCTTTAAAATTAGCTTTAACAGTTACTACTTTTCAACTAATTTTAGCTTCTGCTAAAACTGAAATAAGCAGAACAGTAAATAAAGCCATAAAACATTAGCTAAAGGGGAAAATTAAAAGAACTGTTGCTAAAGCACGATTCAGCGGAACAATGTTCTGTTAATTCCAGCTACTGTTCAAATTACCTTGAGCTAGCTAATGATTTTAACTATATTCCAGCTTATTTCAGATTTAGCAGAACAATGCTTTGATGAAGCTGAAATTAGCAGCACAGTTAAAAACCAAAACTAGCTAAAAGCCAGCATAAGCAAAACAGCAGCTAAAAACTAAATTTAGAGGAACTGTGAATAAAAGCTAAAATGCTCAAACAGGAATTAGAAACTAAATTTAGCTAAATGGAAGGAAAACAAATCAGAAACTTAAAGCTATGATTAGCAAAACAAAGGCTTAAAGCTAAAATTAGCTAAACAAAAGCAAAATCCTAAAACTAAGAACTGTAGAAAAAGCTAAACTTAGTTGGATAATGGATAGAAGGTAAACTTGTCAAACAGGATTTAGAAGCCAGAATTAGCAAAACAGCACATAGACGCTAAAATTAGCTAAACAAAAATATTTAAAGCTAAAATTTGCAGGACAGCAGCTAACACCTAAAACCATTAGTACAATCACTAAAAGATCAAATTAGCTACTTGTGACTAAAACTTTTAAGTAGCAAAACAGTGGTTAAAGGTCAAAATGAGCAAAACAGTGGCTGAAAGCTAAATGTTGCAGGACAGTACGTAACAGCTAAAATTAGCAAACAGGAATTGGAAGCCAAAATTAACAAAACAGTACCTCAAAGTTAAAATGAACAGAACAGAAAACATCTTAAACCATCAGAGCAGTAACATAAAGCTAAAATGAGCAAAG
This sequence comes from Hypsolebias martinsi, assembly GCA_031762355.1. Classification (NCBI taxonomy): domain Eukaryota; kingdom Metazoa; phylum Chordata; class Actinopteri; order Cyprinodontiformes; family Rivulidae; genus Hypsolebias; species Hypsolebias martinsi. The sequence continues at coordinate 24,443,943 of JARVGQ010000001.1, read as the reverse complement.
CAGAAGCTAAAAGCTTAAACCAACAGAACATTACCAAAAGCTAAAATTAGCTCAACAGTGGCTAAAAGCTAAAAACCAAGCAAGTATGCAAAAGTTAAATACTGACTCAACATTCATTCAGATATGTAACCTTGTCAATAATCCTCGAATCATAAAGAAATAATTTTGTCTCTCACGTCATACGACCTTCAGACACTTCTCATGTTTTAGCCTATAACGCAAAGCCAGCAGCTAAAGCTTCTAGAAGATATTCTGCATTTTTCTGCAAACTTACCTTCAGTTTAGGCTCCAACGTTGGCTAAAGATAAGTAAATGTTTGGATTGGCAGGAGAATGAAGAGGAAAAGAAATAAATGAAGGTTCAAGAAGGAGACGATGAGGTGTGGAAGAGGAGGAGGGAAGGTTGAAAAAGAAGAAAACAAACGTCAGAAGAAAATCGTACCCCGCGTCTAGAACTACACAATCCACAGTAAAGACATTAGCCAAATGCTAAATCAAGTGTTTAGCATTCCAAACATAAAAGAGTGAACCAAGACACCCGGAAATAAAGATTCTGAGAACAAACCAATCAGTCGGTGGCTGAATGGAAATAGCCAGTGGTTAATTTGAGTCGGATCCTGCAGGAACAAGATCCGGGAACTCCCTCATTCTGACCGACTGTGTTCTGGCAACTATTTGGTCGGATCTGGCAAATCTCCGCCCCTAAAAGTCCAAAGTCATCACACATTTTTATTTTGATTATTTATTAAAAATACAATGAGAGGAGACATTGCCCAGTCTGTGGAGTGGATGTTCCAGCCGCACTACGCGCACCAGCTCGTGCACACGCTCCTCCCCAGCAGAGACGTGGACCGCACGTCCAGCGGGGAGCGGCTTCGTGCTTCAGCTGTGCGCCCTGCAGACAGTGCACGTTTTACGCACAGGAGCGTCTCCAGACAGCTCTCCAGAACGCGCACAGCTGCTGATGTGTCGGAACTCCTGAACATAGACATATACACACAGCTGAAGGTGGATGAAGACGCTCCCCGTGGGACATGCGGTCCGTGTCTCTGCTGGGCAGGAGCGTGGTGCACGTGGTGCATGTGGTGTGGCTGGAACATCCACTTCACAGATTGGGCAACGTCTCCTATTGTTGTATTTCTAATAAATAATCAAAATAAAAATGCGCAATGACTTTGGACTTTTCGGGGCGGAGATTTGAGTTGCCGGGGCGGGGTAGGACGTTTGACAGAATTGGAGCTGCTCTATTCACAGGCTTTTCTTCTTGCTCTCTAAAAAACAATTTCAATTCAACCTTTATTTTTACAGATTATTTGTCTAACTGAGTCTCAGGGACTCATTTACAAGAAAGACCTGTTTTTAATCAATTTAATCAAATGTTTACAGTAGGTAAACTAAGATGTTAAATACGTTAAAATACACACAAATGTAGGAAATGGCATCTCTTTTATTCAAAATTTTCTGGGGGAGGACCCACAGACTCCCCACCGCCACCAACCACCCCACCATTCCCCCCCCTGCCGGACCACTAACTATTTGTGTTCCAGCATCAATCAGTTTATGTGACGAGACAATCTGACACCATTTTGTCCCCCAATGTATCACAATTATGCTGATAATTCACACCAACAACTGCGTATCCGTGTATCCAGTGTACGTATATGCATATCCCAGTGCCGCGTACTACACCGGGTATTTTCACTGTGCAGTTTGCGGAACTTTATTCTAGGCCATGCAAATCATTTCACTGCCCACATTGTACCCACTTCACCTACTTTGTGCCCACCTTTGCAGCTGCCCTCACATTAATGATTTAATCCACTTGAAGTACACTTTTCAATTGAAAATAGGTAGATTGGGACCAGTTTTTAACCCTCTTGCTGTCTTGGGAGGAAGGTTAAGTTAGATTTTTTTTTTTACCTGGACAACAGCGCTGTAGTCTCAGATGTTTTCTAAGGTGCCATTCAGGTGCCAAAATCCAGCTCTAGTGTCACAGAGTTGCAAAAAATAAATTGAGACAGATTCGAAATGGGTTTGAGACACTTTGGTACAAAATTAGTCACACAAATCTACCAACTGAGCCACTGTGCCACCCAGTTAGTAATCATATAGCTCAGGGCTATTAGTTATATCCAGTTAGGCCTGTCAGGATAACAAATTTTACTGGGCGATTAATTGTCTCAGAAATTATTGCAATAAACGATAATATTGTTTGAAATTTAACAATAATTACTTGTCAAATTTTAGAAGAAATGTTGATTTGTTTGGCATGTGGTATCTTTTTTGACAACCTGATGGCAGTATGACTGAACCAAAGGATGGATAGTTGAACAGCGTGTCTCTAAGAAAAATGGGAGGAAGGGTCCTTGACGTGACATGGGCTGACATGGTGACATGGCAGATCTCTTTAGCATAGCAGTTTTCACATAAAACTTTTGATAAAATAAAAAAATCAGTAAACAAGCTCTCAGCTTCTTTTTTTCAGGAAAAACATTTTCACACAAAGGCAAAGGTTTCAACCGTGAGTTTTGGAGCTCGACAAGACGGAGGTTTATTCCCGAGGTTGGCCTGTTAGCTTAGCTCCTAGCTTAGCTTCTCAGCTTAGCTGCTTTTAACAATTCAAAAACGTAATTTTGGACGGTTAAAATGGATTTAAAAGAGAAAAGAGAAAGAGAGGGGTCAGCGAAGAGCGCCGGAGTTGAGCCGTGTCTTTGGTAGAAAGACAGAGACACGAAGAAATTATAAAGCCAGTAAATGAAAATGAGGTCAATAATTTTCATTCATCATGTGATTAATTGATTTATTGTTTATCGTGACAGGCCTATATCCATTTCTGCCTTTTGCTCCACAACGGAGGACAAAACTGCAAACAGTGCATTTTTAATGACTATCTTATCTGAATCTGGAGTCGTACAGCCATTCTGCTCAATACCGGAGAAGCTTGAATGACCAGGATGGTTTCAAACCCGTCACGAGATTGAGCAGCAGTAAGACTGATCTTTAAACAGACTGAAACTTTAGTTCAGCGTTGTTGATTTGGACGGCTGGCTGACGAGCCTCACCCTGAAGCTCCTGCTGTGTCCTCACCACTCACAGTAACATAAGTATAACCATGAGGTAAAGCCGACTCTGCTCTAAAAATTACTGAACCTCTGACCTTGGTTTTCTCTCTGGGACAGCTGGAGAGCCGTCCGGCCCCGGCTGCATGCTGATCTTACCATCTTCAGGCTGTGACCTCATGTCAGAACCTCTCTTCAGCCGGTGATCAGATGACGCAACAGTTAGAGCTGCAGCCGAGCCAGAGCTGCACGTTTGTTTATTCTTATACACCGAGTTGGAGTTTTGAAAAGTCTAAAAAAGTAAAGTTCAGATCTGTATGGATTCTTCTAGTTGAAATGTTTTGTCTTTAATCCAAAAGACTCTGTCAGTCCAAGAAGATGCAATAAATTCAGTCTTATAAATAGCATGGTGGATCAACCAGTTTGCTGATGACAAACAAAACTAGATGTTCAAATGATAAAGGTGCACCGTCAGTCTAACAACCGATAGTGTCCTGGTGGCCACTTGATATTCACAGAAGGCTGAGTGATAACAGCATTGTAAGAGGTGTGCAGTTGAAGACAGAGGCCTCTGTCCCTATTTAATGATTGACAGGTATACATATACCAGTATAAATATATACACATACATACTTACATATTCAGTAGTCCCTCACTTATCACGGGGGTTACATTCCAGACACTCCCCCGATAGGTGAAAATCTGCGAAGTAGGGACGTTACATTTATTTTAGTACAGTATTTCTATATATAAAGGCTTTATAAACCCTTCCCACACTCTTGCAATGTTCTTAATAATGTTCTAAACTCTTAAACGATCTACAAGAGCAAAGCAAAGACAGCAAACTGATGCTGTGGTTACCGAACCAATAGGTGGCCGGGGGCGGACTGACCATCAGGAGCACCGGGACGTTTACCGAACATCCCGTCTCGGTTCGGGTCGCGCTTGATTATTTTAAATCAGGGGTGTCAAACTCGCTTACAAAAGGGGGTCAAAATTAAAAACTTTGTTCAAACTAGGGTCCAATTTCAAAAACTACATTAACTCAATTTAGATACCCAACTGCTTCTCTTGGTCACATGGTCTTCAACAAGAGTTTGATTGGTCTCGTTTGACATTCTCTGTTGCGCTTTCCACATCATAATCAAAGATTAGTAAAATGATTTGTGACAAAGTATTTTACGTTTAACATAGCATCTTGGGGGAGAGAGAAAATGTCAACGAGAGTCACATTTGGCCCCCGGGCCTCGAGTTTGACACGTGCTCACTATATTCGCCTCACTGAAGCTCCCACAGCAGCGCTTAGCCCCTCAGACTGACCCCGCCCCCTCCTTTCTCTTTCTGAGGCTGTCACAGGTTGAGTACCCGCTTGTTGCATTTCTCTGCTCTGCTGTGACAGACATCCTCAGAAAGAGAAAGGAGGGGGGCCCCTTTGCAAGGACTGAGTGGCCAGGCCACCGGGAAACTGTGTACTGTCTTCCAACAACTTTCAGTCATGTCAACTGGACAATTTCTTTTATTTATTTATTTATTTTTTGGTGTTGAAACATTTCACCTTCCATCCAGAAGGCTTCATCAGTCACACACAACACCAAACTGATTCTTCCCCCAACAGCTTACTCCAAAGTGGAATAAATCAGTTATGCTGGTGCTAAGATGGCCTCTTTGGCACGCCACCTCCTCCGGTGCCGGCCCTCTCTCTCGTCGACAGTCATGTCAAACTGGTTCAAAACCAACAAAGTCCATGCTCAATTATGTAACTGTACAATCCTGCGCTGAAAATCCGCAAAATAGCGAGTCCGCAAAAGTTGAACCACGAAGAGAGACTACTATGTTTGGACCCATAAATTGTGAAATTCATACACTTTGTACATACACATTACGTTATTACAAAATATAAATTATAATTTTTTAGCCTCCACTACAACCCATTTACTCGATCCCCCCAGAATGTACTGAACCGGTAAAATGGCGACATCCTTGTGTGTAAAATGTAATAAACATATATAATTTTTAACTAATTAGGAGCTTTTGTTAGTCACAAACAACTTTTAGTTGGGAGAGAAATATATTAAAGTCAGTAAATATGTCTAAAATATTTAGAGATCTGTTTTAGACAAAAGAATGAATGAGTAAAAGTTAGAGCTGAGAGCCCAACATGACCCAAGTGTCATAATTAGCAACAGAGACAGCTGTTTCTACGAAACGCACATGAAGGGAATCCAAAAGCTTTGCTTGAGCAGTTTATCACAGGAAAAATGTATCTTTACTCAAATGTGTGTCCAGCTCAGTGTTTGACATATTGCTTTTATTAACTTACTTTCCATTCAGCTTAAATGTAAAAAATAAAAATAAAAAAAATTCTGCGCACAATTTTTAAAAACAGCAACAGTTGCAGCTTTAATCGATGCAAACGCTTAAAGAAATCTCATCCACTACAAACACCTCATCCCACACAAATTAGCACGTAACGGGTCAGGAAATCCCAAAGCTCAACATTTGTAATATCCAAAAGCTGAAAATAAACCACGGAGTAACGACATCCAAAAACATGTGGGTCAACTCACTAAAAAACCGCTTGAACTCACGGAGCACAACTCCAGAGGGGAAAATGTTTCGATTATTGTCGTTTTTGAACTTTTGGCTTCAAGACCTCATCTGTAGGAATCGGTTAATTATCCTACATTCACTTCTGTTCTCACCCTGACAGTCTGTGACAGTTAATAAAGAAACACAAACACGAACACACAGACTCTATGGGCTCTATGTGACCAGGAACATGAGAGCATCGTACACAGAGCCCTCTGATAAGCAGCGGTTTAGAAAGAAATGTCACAGATGGAAATGCTTGGAGATGAACACACACACACAAACACACACAGTGAGTGGTATTTGCATGATGAGCCTGTGAGTTTTACATACACCAGTTGCTTTCTGGTGCTGCTATTTACCGTAAAATATACAAACACCAGTTTTTACACATTCAAATGTGTGTGCTTTAATGCCGTTAGGTATTATACCAGTTAGGTTCCAGCTCAACACTCAAGTGTTTGTTCATGTAACCAAACTAATATTCAAAAGGAACTACTGGTACAATAAAAATGCATCTGGTTCAGTTTGCTGAAAGCTGTCACCCTTTACAGATTTGTGTCGGTTTTGAATTTCAAAGGAGGTTCTGTGGAATGGTTACATATAATTAACATCTTACCTGTGGTAGATAGCTCTTTGGACAACCTCAGTTTAAAGAAACATTGTCTGCAGACTGATGAGCTAAAGGCTAGTCTGAGCAGAGCTACGACGACTGCTGCTAAAACAAGTCCAATCTCAGTTTATTTTAGCAGTTCATGCAAATGCTATTTCATTGGGATGCACAATATTATCGGCATGGTAGTGGCCGATATTTGCAATAAAGTTAAATATCGGATGTCGTTCATCAAAATAACTCCCCGATATAAAAGGCGTTGTTTTTACACACACACACACACACACACACACACACACAGATATATATACAGTATATACACACACAGGTAGTCCTCGGGTTACGACGGTCTCGTCTTACAACGTTTCGACTTTATGACGCATCTCCCTTATTCATGTTACGCGGTTACTCCGGTTTTACGTCGGTTTTCACGTCGGTTTTATGACGTTAAACGTCGTAACGCGGCGGTGCAGCGGTGGAGGAATACAGTACTGTACGGAGGAGGACGGCGTCACTAGCATGCTAGTAGGCCATTAGCCCTTCATTAGCCCGTCATTATGGCTCCCAAAACGCAAG
>JARVGQ010000001.1:24377007-24390031 GCA_031762355.1 Hypsolebias martinsi | reverse complement strand
CTTGTAACACATTACTAGCAAAGTTACATGCTAGCTACAGTAGTAGCCAATACCTTGCTAGTGTTTTAGCTTATAACTTGACTTGTTTTACTTCATTTAGTTAGTAACTTTAGCTAGTTTAGCTAGTGGTTGGTTCTTTACGTAGTGGATTGTTGTTTTTGTGACAGGTTGCTAGAAATGTTAATAACAAGCTAAAGTAGTATTAGCTTGCTAGCTAGTTCAAGCTAAAGAATGCTGCTTAAAATGTTTTTTTTTTTTTTTTTTTATGAAGTTGTCTGGCTTAGCAGACAAATAAATTTAAAAAAGGATTTTCTGAAATTATTTCAGCACTGAACTGAAAATGATAGAAAATGTAAACAAAGTAAAAAATATATATACAGTATATATATTTACCAATAACACTAAAAGAAAACACACGTCTGGCCCATTGAAAGTAAAATTTACCAAGATGAGGAAGGACTTGGGACATTTTTTAACAATTTATTTTGTCTGAATACATGTTGTGTGATGTGATGCTGAAACAAACCAAGATTTTTTTTTTATTATTATTAGCAGTAGTAGTATTAGTAGTAGTATTTACAGCACAACACTAAATCTAATCAGCTGAAAGGAAGTCAAAACACCCGGGATCATAGAACTGTTCTTCCTAGGTCAAAGGTAAAATGTAATGCAGTAGGGGAGGTGTTTCCAGCGCCGGTGCGGGCCTGGCAGATGTGCCATATGCTTGCATCCCACCTTGAGTCATCCAGGTGGTCTGTCCCGGTGCTGCGGCAGTGGGGTGTGTGTGTGTGTGTGGGGGGGGCTCATGCTGGAAGATGCTGCCTGCGATCTCTAATTGCCACGACCATCTGCTCTTTTTGTCATGGCTGCCTGTTCAGCTCTTGAAGAAATAGAAGAAAACAAGCAAAACAAAAGCAGAACACCTCTGATCTGATATCACTGAACCGAAGCTCCTCTCCCACCATCCTACTGTCTCCCCCCACCGCCTCCCCCAGTTCTCCCTTTTCCTCTTTTACCTCCGGCTGCTCTCTCGGGCTCTTTTCTCTCCCTCTCTGCGGTTCTCGGGGAGTTGGCAGTCGTAACTAGACTGATGGATGACTCTGAAAGTGGAATGGTGGGGGTGGTGGTGGGGTGGGGGGTTACTGAGCTCCCTGCAATCGCTTTATGGACATGTGCTGAGGCAAATCCACCCAAACCTCCACTTACCCACGAAAGCTTCTTCACACAGTGCGAGCGTGTGCAGGAACTCGCATTTTACCGGGACAAAACCGAAGTGTTTGTGCGCGAACGACTCGACGAGTCGCAGACTCTGGAGCCGAACGCGTCTAATCTTCAGCAAATTCGACAGTTTAGTTTCTCCTTTAAGGGATTTAGAAGGGAACCTTGCCAAAATTAAAATTGGTTACAGCTCCCCAGATTAGACACGTTCCTGTTTTTTTTTGGGTGTGTTTTCAATGTAAAGTAGAAATTGAGCTTCATCTTTTCTATCTGCAAATCTATTCCAGGAGAAAGTTTTTTTTTTTTTAGGGTTAAGTATACAGAATTTTATTTATTTATTTATTTTATTTTATTTTTCTGTATGTGGTCCTTTTCCCTCCCCGCTTTTTGTCATTGTTGAGCTCGGGCCAAGAACATTCTGTTTTTGCAGCGCCGTTTAATAGTCAAATTTAGGAGTTATGGTGGGGGGTGGGTGGGGGGAGAGACAGAGCAACATAGAGAGAACAAGAAAGAAAGAAATCTTTCAAACTCTTCTGTTCCCCGTCTCCCTTTACCACGCATCATGAGGGCTGCAGCAGGAAAATGTGCTTTGTAAAAACTGGGGGGGTCTGAGTTCACTGTATCTCGTGCTAAAGTTGTTACATGATAAAGGTGTCGATGCTTTTATTGTGTGAATGTTTATGAAGCATTCGCTCTATTGTGATCCATTTTCTTCTTTCATCCATTTTTCAGCATCTTTCTCGTTCCACAGTTTTTAAATTGTTTCAACAAATGATGTGTCAAAAAGTTCAGCTGTTTCAGCAGAAAGGTGATATGACTTTTGGTATTGGTGCAACTTTAGCTTTTTTGAAATACAGTAGCCTTTTCTGACACTTTTTTTCCTCACAGAAAATGAATTAAGCTCATTTTCCATCATTCAGATCTTTAGCTCTGTTTACAACCTTTTGCTGCTCATTTTGTTCTGCTTCAGCTAATTTCAGCTTCCTCGTGCAAATTTACACTTTTTCAGCTAATTTCAGCTGATTTGTTCTCTTCAAATTCTTTCTGCTGATGTGAACTTGTTATGCTCCTTTAAGCGGATTTCTGCAAGTTTTAGCCTTTTCTGCTATTTCAGCTTCTATTTAGCTGTTGTTATGCTAATTTGAGCTTTTTCAGCCTATTCCACATTTTTTTGCACTTGTTTAAACTTTTTCAGCCTAATTCAGCAAAAAATGTGCTCTCTCCACTTCCTTCTGGGAGTTTAAGCATCTTTCTGCTATTTTAGCTATTTTCAGCTGTTTTATTCTTTCTAATTTCAGCTAATTTTCAGATAATTTCAACTTTTTTGTGCTCCTTTCTGCTTCTTTTAGCCTAATTGGGCAAATTTGTTGTTTCTGCTTTCTTCAGCTTATTTAAGCTTATTCTACCTTTTCAGCTACCTTTTTAGCATTTTTTTTATCTAATTTCAGCTGATTTCAGATAAATACACACTGTGTTAATTCTGCTACTTTCAGCCTAATTGACTTTTGTCTGGTGATATTAGTTTATGTTCCTTTCAGCTTTTTTCAGCTTTTTCTGCTATTTCAGCTACTATTCAGCAGTTTATGCTAATTTTAACTTTTTCAGCTAATTCCACATTTTTTTGCACTTGTTTAAAATTTTTTCAGCCTAATTCAGCAAAAATGTGCTCTCTCTCCACTTCCTTCTGGTTGTTTAAGCCTCTTTCTGCTATTTTAGCAACTTTTCAGCTGTTTTATTTGTTTCTAATTTCAGCTTTATTCAGATAATTTTCACTTTTTTGTGCTCCTTTCTGCTTCTTTCAGCCTAATTGGGCAAACGTTTCTGCTTTCTTCGGCTTATTTAAGCTTACTCTACCTTTTCAGCTTCCGTTTTAGCTTTTTGTTTAATCTAATTTCAGCTGATTTCAGATAAATACATTGTTTGTGTTAATTTCTGCTACTTTCAGCCTAATTGAGTTTTGTCTGCTGATATTAGTTTATTATGTTCCTTTCAGCTTTTTTCAGCTTTTTCTGCTATTTCAGCTACTATTCAGCTGTTTATGCTAATTTTAACTTTTTCCGCTAATTCTACATTTTTTAAGCTCATTTCAGCTTTTTCTACTTCCTTCTGGTAGTTTAGGCTTCTTTCAGCCTTTTCAGATACTTTTCAGCTACTTCTTGCTAACTTTAGACTTTTTTAAGCCAATTTGTTAATTTTTGTGCTCATTTCTGTTTATTTAAACCAAATTCAGCAAATATGAGTTCTTTCTGCTTTCTTCTGCTAAGTTTGGTTTGTTCGTCTATTTCAGCAACATTTCAGCATGTTTTTAGCTGATTTCAGCTGTTTTTCTGAAATACGCATTCGCATTGCAGTTTCACCAGAAATGCAATTTCTCTCGTTTTTATTTATTTATTTATCTATTTAATTCTGCTTTATTTAATTCTCCATTAATGGTTGATCGCCGAGCACCCAGATCCAACTCCATTAGTGATTTATATCACTAATTCTGATGTTTTACAACTTTCGGGCTGTGTAACATTAAAAGGGGAACACGGCCTCGGTACTTGTCAGGGATCAACCATGAAATATGCTCACTCAAACCGCCCCCCCCCCCCACTTCCACCACCACCTCTCCCCGGTGAGGTTTCTAAGGTAAAAGATGAGGGTCCGGGCCGCCTCATACCAGATCCTGCACACTGGAAAGAATTCCACTCGTGTTTCCTTGTTTCCCCGCCCCTCCCTGTCCTCTTTTAGCTTCTTTTTTTTTTTTTATTGTTGTTCTGTACTTGTACCTTGCACAGCAGTACTGAACACATTTGAACCCCTCAACCTCCCCACTCCCTCCCCCCCTCTCTTTTTTTTTATTTTTCCTCCAAAAGTGACGTTGAAATCTTTCAGGTTATTCGTGTCAGACACGGAGCTTTCTCCTCGGCTCGCTCCCCCGTTAATGATAACACTGTTCAAACAACGCTGACTTGTTTCATGTCCTCTGCTCGACAGCTCCGGCAGATAAGAACACAACCCCAGACAGACGTTCTTTAACTCTATAAGTTCATTCGTGAACCTGAACTTGCATTTTCCTGACAGTGTTTTTAGTACGTTCACTAACCGCCCCCACTTTCTGTCTCTCTGTGTTCGCAGACTCGCAGCAGTCAGGAAGTCCAAGTAACAATGAGCCAGGCAAAACCCCTCTTCCAGGTATGTAGAGCAGCAGTCATCCTCCCTCCTTCCTCCTGTCATCGCCGCATTGTTCCTCTCCAACGCCGCTGCTTACGTCCTACCAGCGCCGGGAGCGCTCGCGACTGGCAGCCCCTTTTTACGGCCGCGGCCGCTGCGAGCTCAGACACGAGCCGCTGTCAAGTTGAGCAAACACGCATGAAGCGCAGCTGAAGTTTTTACGACGGCGCTGGAATTAAGTAGAGATCGTAAACGCAAACCGGTTTGGTTGACGCCGTTTGCGGAAAATGACGGGAACTTTTCTGTCAAAGTTCACGTTTTTAGTTCGGTTTGTTTTTGTATAGCGGCCGATTCACAACAGACGTTGTCTCAGGGCACTGAACAGAAACATTCATGTATAAAAATGAATTAATATTTATCTAAGGTGCTTCGAGTTATCACTTCCTCGCAGTCTCCCATCCTAAGCGAGCACAGTCGTAACAGTGGATAGGAAAAATTCCCCCGAGGAAGAAACTTCCAGCAGAACCAGGCCCAGGACAAGCGGCCATCCGCCCCGGCCGGCTGGATTTGAGAGGACAGGAAGTAGAAACGAACACACAGCGGCAGATCCAAGATGGAGGCCATCAGGTTATTCTCTAGGAGGAAAGACAAAAATCACGTTAGGAAAGAATAATTACAAATACAAACTATTCATTTGATGAAATGAGGTCAATTTCTCCTCCAGTTGTCAATGGTTATAGCAGCATAGGATAAGGAGCAGGTCAGGAAACCAAGCCAACTGACCAGTCTGAAAACTGGACAATGCGTCGGCCTCATGGACAGAAACTGGACGTTGGTTCCACAAAAGAGGAGCCTGATAACTGAAAGATCTTCCTCCCATTCTGCTTTTGGAAACTCTAGGAGCCGCAAGTAAACCTGCAGTCTGAGAACGAAGTGCTCTGTTAGGAAAATATGGAACAATAAGATCTGTAATATAAGATGGAGCTAGGTTGTTGAGGGGTTTGTAGGTTAGAAGTAAGATTTTGAATTCAGTTCTGGACTTAACAGGGAGCCAATGGAGAGAAACTAAAACTGGAGATATTGTCCCTCCTACAGCAGCGTTTTGGATTAACTGAAGACTATTCAAAGAAGTACCCTATTTTTTGCTGTATAAGTCGCAGTTTTTTTTCTCTCATAAGTTAGCATTGTTGAGACTTATACAGCGAAGAGATGTAGTTTTGTTTTCCCCCATGTTTATAACCAATTTTTGGCTGAGATCTGACGATTTAATTCATTCTGACATGGAAAATATTGAACACTACCATTTTCAGCCACTAGAGGACTCTCGACTGATATGGCAAGCCAACTGTCTCATTAATAGGTAAAAGTGACTATTAATGAGACGCTTGTCTTGCCATACCAAGCCGCCTTTGTCTCGCTCTGGAACTCCTGGAGCAAACGTCAAATCGGCTGCATTTCACTGTGTCGCCCAGGTGAAATGCAGCTGATTTGACCATTAAAGTGCATTTATCAAGTAAAAGTTCAACTGAGACACACCTTTACTATAATGTCGAGCAAACAAACAATTGTTTTTAAGTCTTGTTAGTCTTGTTAAAGTCCTCCCGTGCATGCTCCCGTGGCCACCATTTGGCAGCCTATTGGTTTTTGGCACAACACCGGCCCACGTTTCCGGGTGGTCAGCAGTGACGCATAATAGATGTGACTTATACGGCGAAGTGACGTATTTTTAGATTTTTTTTCCACTTTTATTAGACGTTTTTGGACTGATGCGACTTAGAGGGCGCTGCGACGTGAACGGCGTAAAATACGGTATTTGGACACCCAGATAACAAACCGTTGCAATAGTCCAATGTAGACGTGCATGAACCAGTTTTTCTGGTTCTCATACACTGCATGAGCTTAAAGGGGGTCACTGTTAATTATACTGTTTGACTCAGACCCCGTCACCTCAGAGGTGCGTTAAAGTGTGTGGTGAAAGTGTTGCAGAAGACCCGCGCGACCTGCGGAGAATCCACTTTGACTGCGCCGCTCTTCTCCTGGACTGACCCGCGCTGTCGTCACAGAGCTGGAATGCAAATACTTTGAGAAGTATAATTAGTTTTCTACCTCAAGAGCAGGTTCTGCTGCCGACCCTGCCAAGGAAAACACGGGAGCGAGCCAGCGCCTCGGCCTCCGGGAGGCCCTCGGCCGTGGCACGCTGCCTTGGCTCGCACGGGGCGTTAAGCCTCGGTAGGTGCCAGCGGAGACGCGCTCCTATCTTTCTGGCACGGTCTGGGCGCCCTCGGGTCAGGAATCAAAGCAGAGCCGCGGTCAATTGGGTGTCAGGAACGTGTCTGGCTGTTTTTACTTGACTGACAGGCTGGGATTAGTGCTGTCGAGTCCTCGTGGGTCAGACAGGTGTCAACAAATGCACCGACTCAGCAAAAATTACACCAGGACTTCCAATGTAGATTTACAGTTTGAATACTTTGATTTGTTTTTCTGCAAGTAATCTTTAAATGAGCACGGCTGTTGAGAAGGATATTTATCACTAAAGCTGCACCATTCTAACAGAAATGGGTTGGTTTTAAAATAAAGATTGTTGTTTTCAACAATTTTTATAAACTTCTTACCTGCTGGTTCCAGCTTTGGCCAATTCTGAATTCATCTTATACAGAATATTAAAATCTGGCAACTCTGACGTTTTGTTCTAAACAACTCCAGGTCAACGAGGACCGTTCTTTCTGTCACTGGCTCTGTCCATTCAAACCCCTCCTGGTTACAGGATCGTTAATTCTGGTTTTTAATTATTACGTTATAAAATACTGCACCATTTTCAGCTCAACAGTCCCCATCTAAGATCTCTGAGCATAACCCCCCAGTTAGTATTTCTTAAACAGTAGTTAGAAATTGCACTGATCTGTATTTGATTTTCCTAAACATGAAAAAGTGTAACAATTTCAATACAATATTAAAGAACAGTTCACGTTCATTCTGAAAGACTTTAACAGCTAAAACATGGAAATATAATTCATAATGAAGAAAAAACACACAAAAAAAACCCTAGAGAAATTGCATTTACTGTGAAAATGTAGTGTATGCTGAAGAACTTGCTGAAAAACAGCTGAAATTAGCTAAAACACACTGAAATGCAGCTGAAATGAAAGAACAAGCCTAAATGAGCAGAAGAAAACAACACATATTTGCTGAATTATGTTTAAATAAGCAGAAATTTGCGCAAACATTAGTAAATTAGCAAAAAAAAAAACAAAAAAAAAAATTAGCTAAAAGTGGCTGGAAAAAAAAGGGTTAAACTACCAGAAGGAAGCTGAAATGAGCCACAAAAAAAAGTGAAACTAGCTGAAAAGGCTGCAATTTGCATCAAAAGAGTTAAATAGTGTCTGAAAGAGCAGCTGAAACTAGGACAAAAAAAGCTAAAAATAAAATAAGTCTGAAATCAGCAAAAATCAGCTGAAAATTAGCAAAAAAGGGAGGGGGGGAAAAAGCTTAAATTACAAGAAGCAAGTAGAGAGAGCACATTTTAGCTGAATTAGGCTGAAAAAAGTTGAAATGAGTGTAAAAAAAATGTAACTAGCCAAAAAAAGCTAAAATTAGCATAAAACAGCTACATATCTGAAATTGCAGAAAAAAAGCTGAAACTTACATAAATAAGCTGAAATTAGCAGAAAGAGGTTAAAAGAAGCACAAAATGTTGTAGTTAGCAGAAAGGAGCATAGAGCAGAAGAAAAAAACAGCTAAAATTAGATGAAAGTAGCTGGAAAAAAAGTTTAAATTTGCACAAGTTAAAAGAAACTGAACCAGAACAAATCAACAAATAAACTTTATTATATATGTGGTGGTGCAGTGGTTAGAGACGGTGGACCTGTGATCGGAAGATCGCCGGTTCAAGCCCCAGTACCGACAACATCAAAAAATGTGGGTGGACAAAGGCATTGACAAACTCAGTGTATTTCTATGGGTAAAATACAGTAGTAGTAAATAAAGTTAAATATTTTCAAAAGTAGAAAATTTAGAAAAAATTAAATTTGTGTCACCGGTCTCTCTTGAAACTGAGTTCTCGTGGCTCAATGAGACTACCTGTATAAATAAAGGGTAAATGAAAAAATATATAGTAGCAAAAGGAGATAAAAGTAAAGTAGGTAAGCTGAAGCAGATTTAATAAAAGAACGTTTTTAAAGGTGAAACACCCACACCTGCCTCCACCCTCATTCACCTCTTAACCCCCACCATCTGCTCCCTAACATGCCCTGAATGAGCTGAACGTTTTTATCTATTATCAGCTAAAATAACACAAAGAGCGAGTTAGAGCTCAAATAAACCCAGGTGAAAATAACGGCATGAAGCCGAGTCGGCGTTCAGCTCCAGTCCACGCTGCACATGTGATGTCCATGTGTTAGTTCTGCTGCAGCTACTTTACAAGCTGTCTGATGTGTTGAACTGATGGTCGCAGCTGCAGAGATGTGATAACATGTCGCTCGTCTTTGTCTCCAGTCTACTTGGAAGACAGTTTCATCAAGTCGGGAGTCTTCAGTGTTGCAGAGCTGGTGCGAGTGTCCAGAAGTAAGTGCACGCTCGTTTACTCTTCACTAACCTGCTCATCTAGTTGTGTGAGAGCATCGTCCTCATCCCACAGTGTCTGTGCTGTTTAACAAAGCATTAATCAAAATGTTCAGCTCCTTCTAGTTTTGGTGCAACTTTAGCTTTTTGAAATATTTAGCCTTTTCTGCCATTTTTTTCCTCATAGAAAATGACTTGAGCTCATTTTACATCCTTCAAACGTTTAGATCCGTTTACAACCTTTTACTGCTCCTTTCATGTTTTGTTTTTGTTCAGCTTCCTTCTGCACATATAAACTTTTTTGCAGCTAATTTCAACCGTTTTGTGCTCCTTGCAGATTCTTTCTGCTAACAACATTTTTTTGTGCTTCTTCTAACTTCTTTCTGCAAATTTCAGTTTGTTACGCTCCTTTCAGCTTGTTTCTGCAAGTTTCAGCTTTTTCCTGCTCTTTCAGCTACTATTTAGCTGTTGTATGTTAATTTTAGCTTTTTCAGCTAATTCCACATTTTTTGCATGAACTAAAACTTTTTTAAAATGTGCTCTCTCCACTTCCTTCTGATAATTTAAGCTTATTTCAGCTTTTTTTAGCCACTTTTCAACTGCTTTTGCTTATTTCAGCTGTTCTCATATAATTTCCACTATTTTGTGGTAATTTCTGCTACTTTCAGCCTTTTCAGCCTTACTTTCTGTTAATTTCAGCTTGTGTGCCTTCCAGCTTTTTTCTGCTAGTTTCAGCCTTTTCAGCTCTTTTGATTATGCTGTTTTTATCTTTTTCAGGTAATTCCATGTTTGTTTGTTTTTTTTAGCTCATTACAGCTCTTTCTGCTTCCTTCTGGTCATTTAAGCTTTTTGCCTTTTTGCTACTGTTTAGCCAATTTCATCTATTTATTTATTTTTAGCTAATTTCCTAAATTTTGTGCTAATTTCTGCTTATTTAAACCTAATTCAGCAAATATGGGTTCTTTCTGCGTTCTTCTAACTGAGGCTTGTTCTTACATTTCAGCATGTTTTAGCTCATTTCAGCTCTTTCTGCTTCCTTCTGGTCATTTAAGCTTTTTGCCTTTTTGCTACTGTGTAGCCAGTTTCATCTATTTATTTATTTATTTATTTATTTATAGCTAGTTGCCTATATTTTATGCTAATTTCTGCTTATTTAAACCTAATTCAGCAAATGTGTGTTCTTTCCGCTTTCTTCTAACTTAGGCTTGTTCTTCCATTTCAGCTACATTTCAGCATGTTTTAGCTCATTTCAGCTGTCTTTCAGCACGTTCTTCAGCAATAAGCATTCACGCGTTTCTCTAGTTTGCAGGCGTTTTTAGCTTTTTTTGGTTTCGTTTTTGTGTTTTTGCACTTGTGAAAACAGGCTGCGGTTTCCCAAACGCTCACACGAACTGCGACAGGCGAAGCCCGTCCGCCTGTTTGAACTCTCACAGTCGTCGTCAATCAGATTTACTCACGTAGCTAAACTCTGTTTTCCTTCCTAATCTCTGCACCAACTGAAATCGCACCATGCAGCTGTGGCGTGGTGAATCCAGTTTAGCCAGTTTGTATTTTTTTCCCCGAATAAGATGACTCTTGAGCGCAGCTGTCTGCAATCATCTGCTCAGACACGTCCCTCTGCGTCTGCGAAGCGTTCGGCGGTTGTTCTCCGAGCCTCGTCCGTCACCTGAGGGCGCCGAGGCGCCGTTTACCTGCACGGCCTCCGAGCCGAGGCAGCGACTGTAGCGAACCGCGGAGCACAAAGACTCCAGTCAACACAAACACCTGGGTGTTCCAGCTCTGCTGCGTTTACGTCAGAAATGTGTGCAGGTTCTGTTCTGCGCCGTGGCAGCGACGCCGGTGATTTTCTGGTCAATCTGAGGAGAGAGTGTGAGAGTTGAAAAGATTAGATGTTGATTCTCAGAATCAAATAACTGAGAATCTACAGAATATTAATGTGGTGCAGCCCTTACCTTTGGCAAGAACCGAGGTTTGATTTTATTTTATTTTTGAAGCACTTTGGTCAAGCGTGTTGTTTTTAGACATGCTAAAAAAAATTTAAATTAACATTGACCGATCAGTTTTTAAGGCCAATTCTCATTTATTTAGAACTATCATCAACATATCATCAAAGTCCAGTCAGGGCATCTGGACGGTTTCTTTTTTTGTTGAGATGTTTCGTCCTTCATCCAAAGGACGTCATCAGTCCGAGAAGCCTCAAACATCATAAACATAATATATACTTTCTGGCTAAATTTTAAATTTGACTGTTAATTTGTAATAAAATGCTCACAGGGAAAAAAAAATCCTCCAGATTATTGGACAGCACTATTGCTAGCACAAATTAGCAGTTTAGCTATGATGTGTTCACGGACCAAACAAAACAAAATGGTTTCCAATGAATCGTCTGGTTCTGGTCACCGGCCCATCGACTGGTGCATCTCTACCTTTTTAATGTATGGGAAAATTCTGTAAATCGTTTAATTTCTCACTAAGTACATTGACGGTTTGTCTTTGTCTTTAGGTGTAAGTTAAACTAGAGAAATAGCATTTCCTGTGAAAATGCATTGTGAATGCTTATTTCAGAAGAACTTGCTGAAAAATAGCTGAAATTAGCTAAAAGAAGAATGCTAAAATGTAGATGAAACTGTAGAACAAGCGTCAAGTGGCTGGAGAAAGCAGAAAGAACACAAAAGTTGAAATGAGTGCAAAAAATGTGGAATTAGCTGAAAAAGCTTATATTAGCATAAAACAGCTAAATGGTAGCTGAAATAACAGAAACTAACAGAAATAAGTTGGAAGGAGCATAATAAGGTGAAATTAGCCGAAATTATTAGGATGAAAGTAGCTGAAATTACCATGAACAACTTGAATTCATCTGAAAATAGCTGAAATTAGCTTAAATATGCTTAAAAAAAGCTAGCTGAACAGGTAGAATGAGCTTAAATTAGCATAAGAATGTAGAAAGAACGTTTTCCCAATTAGACTGAAAGAAGCAGAAATTAACACAAAACGTTGAAATACTTGGAAAAAAAAAAAGATGAAATTAGCATAAAACAGCTGAAAAGTAGCTAAAAATCAGAAAGAAGCTTAAATTACCAGACAGAAGTAGAGACAGCACATTTTTGCTGCTTTAGACTGAAAAAAGTTTAAATTAGTGCAAAAAATGTGGAATTAGCAAAAAAAAGCAAAAACAGCTAAATAGTAGCTGAAATCGCAGAAAAATCTGAAACTTGCAAAAGTAAGCCGAAAGGAGCAGAACAAGCTGAAATTAGCAGAAAGTAGTAAGCAGAAGCACAAAAATCAGACTAATTACACTAAGAAAGTGTTTGTTTTTTTAATTATTTGTAAAAAAAAAAATTTTTTCATTTAGTTTTTTTTTTTTTAAACCTGTGACAAGATTAAACAATTTCAATTGACAAACCCTAAAGAAACTAGAATTTACATGTACATAACATTTTCATGGTTCGAGCTCCTATTGTCTAACACTAAATATTATTTTTATTTATCCACAGCATCAAGTTTGTAGATCTGATGTGAAAACGTCGACTACACCGTCTCATTTTCTTCTCAGAAAGACAGATATGACTCGTATCAATGCTCAGACACGATGATCCCTTGGAAGATTGCCTTTTAATTTTTTTGGACGTGTGGTGTGTAACTTGCCTTCTGACCAGATGGCCTCTGAGCTGCCATCTTTGCTCTCGTGTGACAGAGGCCGTTCTCGCCGAAGCCGGGGCAGGAATTTTAAAAAGGTCGCCGGACACACACGGGGATCGTCACTCACTCGGCCAGTCGCTCCCCGGGCAGATATCTGAGCAGCCGCTCGTCCGTCATCGCGCTCCTCTCCCCAAACGCTCAGACGTTCTTTGAAGTCCATCAAAGGGAGCTGAGGAGTTCAAGGCCGAACCGCGGCGAGGCATTTCGCCTCATTAACGCAACGACGGGCCTCGACTGCAAGTAGAGAAATATTTGTTGATCCAAACTGTATCGCACATTTACAACCGTACAGATGAACTGAGAGACGAACTGTTCTGATAAAACAAAACCAAATGTACTGATTGCGTTGACTGACAGGGTGAGCGAGTGGCACTACAGCGCACACGCTTTGGGG
>JARVGQ010000001.1:24310125-24323136 GCA_031762355.1 Hypsolebias martinsi | reverse complement strand
GTTTGTTTGTACAGCACTTTGGTTGGCCTTGTTGCTGTTTTAAGTGCTCTATAAATAAAATGGTATGTATGGTATGGTAAACTACCTACCAACCATCTACTACTAAGGATCCTGAATGTTCTAATCAATCCCTTACAGAACTTTGGACCTGACCCATCTCCTTTCTCTTCAGGGTGCCTGATACTTCCTGAACTGTTACCCACTGTAAACAAAAGCACTGAATTTATTCTATTGTGTCTGATTTGTTCTTTATCAAAACTTTCACTCTTGGTATTCCATTCCTGTGACATAATCTTAAAAAAATACCAAAGATAACAGAGTTTGACACATAAAATAGCATTTTAGCACCAACATGATGACTCCCAAAAAGCTATTAGCTGTAAACGAGGGCTTGTGTCTGGTTTGTGTTGACATTTTTTTTTTTTTTTACTGTTTCCCATAGAGATGACTTCCAGATATAATTTATCTGCTGCAGAAATGTAATTCTGCAGTCCTCCATGTGTCCATTCTTGATGTTATTTATGTATAGACAATAAAATATGCTGGTTAGGTAAAAGAACAGGAGTGAAAAGCAGTCAAAGTCATCCAGGCCTGAAGAACTGCTCATCAAGACCACTTTGCAAGACTACTGGAAAGTTTTGCTCATTGGAGACAGCCATATATAAAAAAGTTGTGGTTCTAGTAGCTAATTGTGTATAAAATCAGTTTAACTACTACCTCATACCTCATTACAACTACATTAGTTCCTTAATCTGATGCAGTTTAGCAGCATAGAAAAAGGTAATTGTCATTTAAAAACACTGGCTGATGGACAATGAATGGACAATTAAAATCTCCATGATAATACAGTTAAAACTTAATAGGCTGTTAGTATTTGTGCATTTACTCGGCAGTTATAAGCAATAATGATAAACAGTGGATGTTTTATTTTTATTACCATGACAGAAAATCTAATCCACATTATATGTTTCTTTTTATTAGCAGATTATCTTTTTTTCCCAATAAAAGAAAAAAATACAATTACTATACAACAAAACAGGTTAAGAGGCGTTATCTAAGAACCATCAGCGCCTCTTACTGGAACTGCTTAGCTACTGCAGAAAGTCTCAAAACCCTGTTCAAACAACCCACAGTGTAAAGAAAGAATAAATTATTTAAAATTTAAAAGGCTCAAGCGGAGAAATACACCAAAACTGAATGACTGCTTTATTTACACTAAATCTTGCATCAATCTAAACGTACTTTTAGTCTCTAAATTGAAAATATTACAAGAAAAGTGTCAGAAAGTTATCCTGCAATAAGCAGCCACACTGCATTTTCACAGGAAATGCAATGTCTCCAGTTTGCTTTGCAAAGTTCCCTCAAATCAGAAAAATACCTGCGATTCCTGGACTGCCGTGCGACAAAAAAACGAAAAAGCTGCAGCAACGTGCTGGAAACAGAAAAGTTTGTTCTGCTGACCTTTTATCAAAGCATCAAAGCTGCTCGACCAAAACACGACAAACCACTTATAATTGACTTAAATTAAAATCGCATTTATTAACAAAACACTGTGCAAAATGCAAATCACTGATATATATATAAACACATTTTTGGATTCAAAATCAATACATTATAAAAGGAAGATTAAGTAAAGACATTTCTTCATATTTTGTAGGTTGTGTGTCTTTAGTACGTAACAAAAATACCCAAAGTACCGGTGGGTAGTAGTGTCCACCTCAGATTACAAATTACTGCAGGAATATTTTTGTGCTGTTGGACCTGAGCCGTTTCGTCTGAACGTGTGTGCGTCTACGGGTCTTGCGTATGTGAGTGTGTAGTTGTGCGACGGGGGGATGAGTGCCTGTCGACCAGCATCTCGACGCGTTTCAGGTACTGAGCCGTCTTCCTCATCACAGACTCTTTACGAACAGGATCAGGGTCTCCTGCACGCACAAAAACAAAAATACATTCAGAAATACATCCAGTTCATAACGATTACGCTATTTTTTAATCAGGAAGGTGTGTGGTAGTGTGGCCGAGCGGTCTAAGGCGCTGGATTTAGGCTCCAGTCTCTTCGGGGACGTGGGTTCGAATCCCACCACTGCCAACCCTGGTTTTGTCGCAAGCGTAAATTTGGCGGTAATCCTGATGCTGCTAATCCCAGGTTACGTCAGGGCAGCCGTTATAAAATACAGTAAATGCCAAATCCTTCACTTAACTTCCCTCACATTAAGAAGATGACTCTCAGCTACTACCACATCAAACTTCAGAGTAATTGTAAATCTGACTGAGCTGTAGCCATTTTTGTGTTGGCTAAGGTCCAGTAGCTGTATTGGGTGGCCATTTTGAATTTGTCTCACTCCAAGTTAGTCAAACGGTAGAGGTGCTAATGATTACTTTCCTTGAGCATCATTAAAATCCATCCACTGGTACATGAAATATTTTGCTAAAAGACAAACAGAACTAACAGTTAATGTCTAAGTCTTATGCAAAGATGTAATGCAACACATAGCACTTAGGCTAGTAGTAGATTCTCAGCTACTACAACACCAAATTTTAGCTAAGTACAGTGTTTCCCCAACTATTATACAAGCAGGGCGCCCAGCCCCGTCAAAAGAACCGAGCGCCCTGCCTACCGACACCCCTTTCCACCCACCCCCGTGACAACTTTCAGTATTGATGTAGCGCAGGGCGCAAGACAAACGTGCTAGCAAAAATGCTACTGACGTACCGCTCCGCATCTCCACCCGTTGATAAACACTAGCAGCAATGTAGCGCTAAGCTAGCAGGCGGGCAACTCAGACGTGACTCCGACCTCCTCCACCCCACCCCCCGACAACTGTCGGTATTGCTGTAGCACGGGGCGCAATACAAACGCGCTAGCAAAAATGCTACTGACGTACCGCTCCGCACCCTCACCCAAATCTGCAGTAACGTAGCGCTAAGCTAGCAGGCGGGCAGCTCAGACGTGACTCCATCCCGTCTAATTTGTACCTCTCCCCTCCTCCTCCGACAACGGTTGATACTGATGTAGCGCGGGACAAAATATAAACGTGCTAGCAAAAATGCTTCTGACGTACCGCTCCGCACCCTCACCACCCCCACATTGATAAAAATCTGGAGCAACGTAGCGCTAAACTAGCAGGCAGACAGCTCTGACGTGACTCTGTCCCGTCTTCCTCCACCCCTTCTCCGACAACGGTTGATACTGATGTAGCGCGGGGCACAATACAAATGTGCTAGCAAAAATGTTACTGACGTACCGCTCCGCATCTCCACCTGTCGATGAAAACCAGCAGCAACGTAACGCTAAGCTAGCAGGCGGGCAACTCAGACGTGACTCCGACCTCCTCCACCCCCCCATCCCCTGACAACTGCCGGTATTGATGTAGCACGGGGCGCAATACAAATGCGCTAGCAAAAACGCTACTGACGTACCGCTCCGCTCCGCATCCGGAGGAGCGAGCGCCCCGACTAAAGAACTGATCTAAGAGAAACACTGAAGTATTTGAAAAACTGACAGGAGTTGGAGCAATTTCTGTGTTGGCTGTGGCAGCCATCTTGAATCTGGTTTACTGTAACAGGTAAACTGTGCCAGACTTACACGACGACGAGTTCTTTCCAGTGGCAATGAGATATTTTGCTAACAAATAAGAGCTGACTCGAATACTTAAAGGCAGTTTCACAAACAAATCTTGTACGACCTGTTAGCTCTCAGCGCACTAACTGGGAATCCCTCAGCTACTGCCACACCAAAACTTAGCTTAGAATCTGTCAACCTAACAGACTTGTAGCTATTTGTGCGTTTGCTAAGATCGCTTTGCTATGGAGGCCATTTTGAATTCAACTGACTCCTAAAGTAAACCAGTTATAGATTAATATTTCATGATTTCCAGTTTGAGAGTTTCATTAAAATCAGTCCAGTAGAGATAGTTTGCTAACACAATAAACAGAAAAGAACGAACACATTCCATTTCATTGAAGTCGCTTTCTCTTTGACAAAGGAACATTTAATCTAATAAAAGACTTTGTGGCAGCGGTGGGATTCGAACCCACGCCCCCGAAGAGACTGGAGCCTTAATCCAGCGCCTTAGACCGCTCGGCCACGCTACCTACTGCTCAACAGCTGCTGAGTCACTGTCAGACTGGTTTATTGGGGGAGAGGGGGGAGGGCATGACAGCCGACAGATAACAGCTTAGGCATGTCTGACCATGTCCTGTCCGTCCAGTTTGATTTATTCCTGGCAAACTTTGCTGTGAAGATTTTAAGCTTTTGTTTTATTGAGATAAATTAATATTTACACACATTCCACAACTTCACTGCTTCATAATGAAATTTAAATTTTTTTTCCATCCAGTTTGTAAACAAACGCCTCCACAAGACGCCCAAAACAGCTGAAATGGTTTTACTGTGAAAGTCGTACCCCGACACGAGTTATGTGACATCCTCGTTCTTCTCATTTCTCTGTCAGGAATCTTAGAGTGTTTTTACAGATTTATTAACAAGTACCACAGCTTTAAAAACCAGTTTCCTCCAAACCATTAAGGGCTGCCGTTCTCCGTGTTATGGCCGTGAATCCAGAACAAGAAGGCAGTTTTAGATTTACACTGTTTTACCTTTGATTTCAAAATGGCTCCCGATGATTTACCCAAACTTCTCGACTTCACAACCCTCTAAGAGCTCGGAGATCTTCCAGCGAGGTGCTTTTAGTCCAGCTGAGGGCTGAGTTGAAGCGCAGAGGGAATCGGACCCCCGGACTCTGGAACCTACCCTTTGTTGTCCGTTCTGCCTGTAGTTTTTTTTTTCCCGTTTTTTTTTTAAAAGCAGGTTGTAAAGCACTTTGGTCAGCCTTGTTGCTTTTAAACGTGCGTTATAACGCCGTCCCAGTCATGTTTGACTTTGTTTATTACAGCCGAGTGATGTGTTCGCTGCAGAAAATGTAAAATCGTAGAAAAGTACCTGCAGGGCTTGTTATAATAAATACAGTTATTAAAACAGAGACGACAAAAACACTTATTCCCATTTCACTTGTTTCTTTGGCGCTTAGCTTCCCACAAGCTTCACTTTGTGTTATTTTAGCTTTCTAAATCAAAACGTCCGGCTTGTTTACAAGATGGATGCTATCACAATTTTTTATACTTTTCTAATTTTTTTTACTTTATTTACAAATGTTTTCCCATAAAAATACATGATCTCGTCAGCATCTTCAGAAATATTGTTCTCCTTCACCTCTTCTTCAGCTACTTACTAAATTGTATGCTTATTTTAGCTTTTAACTTGTCAGTTTATACTTTTGGTTTCTAAATAACTACTCAATACATTTAGCTAATTTTCGCTACTTTTAGCTTTTTGATGGACTTTTACTACTTTAGCTTTTAGCCACTTTTGGTTAACTTTTTTGCATCTTGTACTGTAATTAGTGTTTGCAACTTTTAGCTGTGAGGTAGCCTTTTGCTAGTTTTAGCTTTTAACCATCCTTTTGCTACTTTATGATACTGTTCTGCTACTTTAAATTTTTTGCTAGTTTTTATTTATACTTTCAGCTACCTTTCAACTAGGCTAGCTTTTAACTACTGGTAGCTTTTTGCTACTTTTGCTAACCTTTTATTCATTTTAACAAGTGTTTTGCAAATTTTAGCTAGCCTTTTGCTACTTCTAGTGACTGTTCTGCTGCGTTTAGCTTCTATATGTTTGGCTTTAGATAGTCTTTTATTATTTAGATTTTTGCTAGACTTTTACAACTTTAGCTTTTAGCCACTTTTGGCTACTGTAACTTTTTGTATACTGTATTGTAATTAATGTTTGCTAATTTTAGCTCTTTTGCTAGTTTTAGCTTTTAACCATCCTTTTGCTAATTTATGTTACTGTTCTGCTACTTTAAATTTTTGATAGTTTTTAATTTATACTTTCAACTACATTTTAACTATGTTCGCTTTTAACTAGCTTTTTGCTACTTTTGGCTAACCATTTCTTCATTTTAACGATTGTGCTATTTTTAGCTAGCCTTTTGCTACTTCTATTGATTGGTTTGCTGCTTTTAGCTTCTATATAATGTTTGGTTTCAGCTAGTCTTTTGTTACTTTTAGCTTCTAGCTACACTTTTGCTAATTTTGGCTCTTAGCTAGCATCCTGTTCCTTTTAGCTAATGTTTTTTAGCTTTAATAATGCAGCAGAGTTCAGCAAAGTAACCCAACCCTCAGCTTTGAGGCCATATTTCCACAGAATATGCCATTTTTCTGGTTCCTTTGGGATCTGTTGTGTGTCAGTGGACCTCTCGGTACCCCAACCCCTCTCCACAGTCGGGTCTGGACTTGTTACCCTGAACTCCAGTGATCAGTAAGTCCACCGCCGTCCTGTATCCACAAATGGCCGAACTGAACTCTCCCTCCGTCTCCTTCTCCATGGCAGCGTTCAGCTCTTTGGCTGCTTGGTTCAGGTACTCCGCGTCGCCTCCGTTCAGACAGGCCGGAGGCAGCGAGAACAGTTCTGAGTGGTCCGATGAGGGATTTGACCGGTCTGAAACAGAACCAGGAAGAAAAGGGTTTTATTTTTAATTAAGAACTAAACAGGGAAAATATTTTTTTTTAATCCAAATTAGATTCCTCTTAATCTTATTATCTAAAACTCGGCCAGGATTTGTCAACAATATCTGGTCCCAAGCAAAGATAAAATGTTTTTTTTCTTACAAAATAATTTAGTCAAAGCTATTGGTTAAAAAAAATAAATCTGTACATTTCTTCGATGCTTGTGAGAAACTATAATCCCTACATCAGAGTCTGTTCTGACATAAATATAAACTACAAATTCATTTTTTGTCTCAAGATTTCTTTTTTAAGACGTCTGTTCTACGCTGCACGGGGGACTATATTAGAGGAAACACCGTTAGAATTACCGTATGTTATTGTGTGCCTCCTTTGATAGCTTAGTGCTTAAATCCACAACATGTACATGTTATTCTTAGTTTGCAGTAACGTATAGCAATGTGTTTCATATTCTCAAGTTTTTTTTATTTCCTTTCTCTAACATAATGTGCAACTTAATGGTATTTGCTGCTGCCTATTGTGGCCAGGACTCCCAATTTGATTTTTTTTTTCCAAAGTAAAATAAAAGTTTAATAATGTTAAAATGCATGGAGCAAGATCAAAGAAGCAACATCAAGATCAAGTCCCATTCAAGTTTTTTTTTAATGTTAAGAAAGTTTGTTTTGAGCCACCAAACATCATTCCTTCTGGTTTCGTGCAGCCAAAAAGTTACAAGTTTTTATTTATGTATAAGAGTTGATGTATTACAGTCCGTTGTTTACATTTATAGTAGCGATGCACAATATTATCGGCATGGTATCGATATTGGCCGATATTAGCAATAAAGTTAAATATCGGACATTCCATCCAAATAAGTTACCAATATAAAAGGCTTCTGTTTAAAGTTAAATTTTAACTTAAGAAACTGTCGAGTATATCTATTAATGCATTACTTTTGTGCTTTTCACTTGTCGCTTGTGAACAGGTTGAGTTTAGATTTGTGAAAATTTACAAACTTGCACTGTTCGAGTGTTGTCATTGTGTTAGAGTGAGTAAATGTCATGAATAAATTTGACATTAAACATAATCCAAGTTGAAGTGTTAAACCATTTTCAACCCCCTTGTTGGCATCTGCATTTGGTAGTAGGCCTGTCACGATAACAAATTTTGCTGGGCAATTGTCTCAGAAATTATTGCGATACACAATAATATTGTTTGAAATTTGGCAATAATTAGTAATTATTGCCAAAGTTAGGAAGAAATTTTGGTGTAGTACCTGTTTTGACCACCGGATGGCAGTATAAGACTTGGTTGAACCAAAGGATGACATTGAGGGAGTCAGCAGCGTGTCTCTTTACGAAAAATTGGATGGAGGTCCCTTGACGTGACACGGGCTCTGTCTCATTCCTGCTTTTCGGTTCTCAAAATGGCAGACGCTCTGTGTGGTTTGAGCTCTTTAGCATACCATTTTTCACACAAAGCTTTTTAATATAAAAAAAAAAATTAAAAAACAGTTAAGAAGTTCTCAGCTTTTTTTTGCAGAGTAAAACAACTTTTTAGACAAAGGCACAGGTTTCAACTGTGACTTTTGGAACTTCAACAAGACAGAGATTTTTCCCCCATGAGGTCGGCCTGTTAGCTTAGCTTGTAGCTTAGCTTCTCAGCTTAGCTGCTTTTCATGATCCAAAAACGTGATTTTGGATGGCTCAAACAGATTTTCAAGTGAAAAAAGAAAGGGAGGAGTCAATGAAAAGCACCAGAGTTGAGCCTTTTCTCATCCAGTGTCTTCAGAAAGAGAGAGACGAAGAAACGATAAAGCCGATAAATGAAAATGAGGTTGATCATTTTCATTTATCATGCAATTAATGGATTTATTGTTTATCGCGACAGGCCTATTTGGTAGCAGGCCAAATTGACAAAGACCATGCAGAATAATGTAGTATTTTAAATCCACAGCAGAGAAAGCTATGTAGTCTCTGTAAGTAGGTCTAGTGGAAAAAATTTTGGTATCTGTTATCGGCCAAATAAGTTTTAACATATCGGCGTATCGGATATCGGTCAAAATCCAATATCGTGCATCCGTAGTTTATATGTTACGGTCTGTGAACAGTTTGAAAATGGTTTTGCGAAGAAAGTGAAAATCTGTGAAGAAAGAAATAAAGTCGCCCGTGACAAAATAGCTGTAGTCGTTATCCATCTACTACAGGGAGTGAGACACAGTTTGATGCATTGTGTCCGGAAACGGAGGGTTTCAAACCAAACCAAAAATCAAAAAATGTGGCGTTTTACTCCAGAGACATGGACACGGTCCAGATACGAACCTAAGTTTTCAGGGTGTATTTGACAGAGTCATCGTTTTTACGCGAGCAGAGTTTAAATGACAAAAAGAAACAAGGACCCAAAGGAAACGCTGTGAGATCAAACCCCACAAAGCAAAACCTGATCAAAACCACTGCAGGGTCACTGAACGTTTGGATTCACACCTTGTCGAAAGCAGGGGTCGAAGACGGCCAGGTCGTTTTCCGACAGCGGAGGGAGCCCCTCCTCCTTTGGCGACGGGACGTGCTCCTCCGCGACGTAGTCAAACAGCGAGTCAAACTCCTCCTGGGTCTCCTCGGACACGTGGCGTCTTACTGGGGACAGCTCAGGGGACGCAGCTAAAGGTGGAAACAGGCAAAGTAAGAACAAGAACTTCAATAAAAACTGTTCTAAATTCAGACTTGCACCGTGTTCATCTGCGTCACTGAAATCCTCTTCTTCTCCTCCTCCCCTTGGAGATCCTCCCATCTCACTGTAGGCCTCGGCTGCCACCTCCGGCTCCCCGACCTCTAGGCTGATGTTGGTGCCCAGGTCTTGGGGTAAGGTGGGAGCTTCCCTGCCCTCCTCCTCTTCAGCAGGCTCACAGTCTGAGGCCCTCCGCTTGGGCAGGGGGATGAGCGGAGGAGGCAGAGGCCCCGCCAAGGCCAGCGGGGAGGGATCCAGAGGTCTTGTGACTTCACCACCCTGAAGGAAGAGAAGGAAAAAAATGGCTACGTGGGAAGTGAAAAGAACGTTTAAATATATAAACGACCACAAAGCTGAAAGTAGAACTGAGTTCAGCAGCTTTTTCTGTGTTTACGGCCTCACTCTGAAGAAGTCCTTGAGCTGTGGGCTGTTGTAGAGCGCAGGTATGGTGGTAGTAAACAGCAGCATGTTCTCTGCTGCCGTCCTCCTCTCCTCAATCACGGCTTCTTCAAACCTTCCTGAAATAAATAAATGCAGAACAACCGGAACCGCAATGAAAACGAGGAACGGCACAAAAAAAAGCATCCGCCATAGTAGAAAAAGGATCAATTCAAATAAAGCTAATAAAAGTTTCAGTTTTCTTTGTCGAGCAGTTTGACTTTTACGCAGACGAGTATCAATCTTATAAACGAGTCCTCGAGCCTCAGCGAGACTAATCCAGGGGTCTGCAACCTTTGAAGCTTTGACCAAACACAATCTGGGGTGGACCCCAGAAAGAATAGTCTCTACTACGGTACAAACTAATGGGTATCCTTAAATAAATAAATGAACAAACAATGCAAAATGTAAATTTGTTGGGATTTTATATGCACAGTAAAGAGAAATGGCAAGTTTCAGCAGTTTTTCTGCAAATGTTTAAAAGAAATTAGTAAAACAAGGAGAAAATAGTGTTGATTAGCTTTAGCTACTTACACAAGGATCTTTGAAATCCACCAGAAATTCTTTGAAATATGGTGAAAAATTAATTTATAGATGGATAAACCTAATTAAAGTTAAATACATTTTTTTAATTAAAACTGTAATGTCACATTTACATTAACAACAAAACGGCCTAATATTTAGACACACTTTAAATTAACGCTTTATTAATTTAACGTAGAATACAGATTTTATTTTTATAACATTAAAAGGAAGACTCACATAAACCTGTCGAGTTCATGTTTGTTTTGTAAAATTGATATGAAATGTGTTTTTTTTTCCTTCTTGTTTACATAAATGTCTTTTCTTTAGCCCTAAAATGTAAAATTATTAATAAATGTTCAAACTCAATATATAATTTTTGTTTTATAAAGTCACACTGGCTGAAACAATAAACGTCATACAAATTTGAAGTGGCCCATGAACCACCAGTTGATAAAGACCGTTGTAGCAGGTTTAGTGGCTCTGGACACATTTTGTTTAGTAAATGAAGGACAGAAGTGGCTCTTTTGATTTAAAAAGTTGCAGACCTCTGTAACCTGTATAAATAAATAAAGGGTGAATGAAAAATGTCACATGAAACGTGAAGTCAGACGAACGAGAACGAGCAGATCCTCAGCAGAAACGACTGAAAAACCCGCGTGAAGGTGTTGCTGAACACACCGAAAGGCTCCGTTTCCCGAAACCTTTCGCCCGACGTACCGAAAACCTGCGCCCGCGGAAAAGGTGGGAACTCCTCCATCCTTCTGAACAGGTTCCTGTGCGTGTAGGCCAGCTCCCCGTGGAGCTTCTTCAGCTCCGAAAACCTCTTCCACACCGCCACCTCCTTCACGTCCTCCGGGTGAAGCTTGGACACGAACTGCAAAAACAAGAAGGTTGGATTCAGACCAGCTTTGTCATAAGTTCAATAATAAATCATGTGTCACTGTAGGAGTGTTTGTCTTTAAAACTACACACAAACAACAAGCCCTTCCTTTCTGTGCACATCTGTCACCACAGGGCACTGAAGTGTCACAAGTCCTCTTTGTGTGTTACTGCCTCTATTACAGGGTCTATTTTGTATTTATTTAAATATCTGTCCAAGCAATGGACTTTTTTTTTACTTCAGTGCCTTTTAATCGAACACTAAATTATTTTCCACATCTTCATAATTACAATTACACGATAAATACAGTACAGTGAAATCTGCAGAGAGCGTTGTAAGAGTTGAGACGAACCCGAGCTGTCACTTTGTATTCGGTGTGTCCCTTCTCGTGTTGTCGCGGTTCTGTAACCGAAAAGAAGCGATGGTATTCTTCTTTAACTCTTCGTGACATGTCCGCTGTCCGTAAAGAAAAGGAATACAACTCGGAGCCACGAACCGAGCGGTTAGAAAAGCGGCAGCGAGCTGCTCTGTTGTGATTTTACTCCGCTCTGTGGACGCTTCCTGGTTGGTGACGTCAGTGAGTGCGTGATGACGTTTTATGGAAGAGACGTCGGCTTGCTAGGCAAAAAAAAAAAAAAAAACCGAGCCAAAACCATCTCAGATCTAAAAAAAACTTAGTGTGAATTTATTTATATATAACATGTAAAAATATTGTTTTGTAACGTTTTAGACATTTTTTTTTACCTTTAGTACCTTTTCAAATAATTATATATATATTTTTTTTATACTTGAATGCTATTACCGCTGACAGTCACATGTTTGGAATGTTGATAAAAACTTAATTTAAAAAAATAAAAAAGCTAGCCAAACTGCCATTCTTTAAAATAGTAGCGAAAATATGTTGCAAAACGATTGCGGAGAGATGTCACGCTCAGTATGTGTTGTGAATGAGACTCAGCTACAACCACACCATGTAAAATGTTTCTGCTAGCTGCAGCGGCCATCTTGAATTGGGTCAACTGTTGTATTTGAATCTGCTCAGTCGTTTGTGAGATATTAAACTAACAAACACGCACTGACTTTAAAAAATTAATACTGAAGTTTTAAGTTCAAGTCTTGTGCAATCTGTGAGTGCTCAGAATATGTTTTGGGGATTACCCCCAGCTACTACCACACCAAATGGCATTTGTGCTTTTTGGCTTTGTTCCTGTGATGGACAAGCAACATTTCCCGCCTCTCGCTGGAGATGAACAAGGACCGCAACAAAGGAGAAGCAGTATGGATGGACGGACACAGTGAGTACAAATTTGCATCTGAATTTATTTTAAAAAATTCCTGCTTAAAAAAATAAATAAATAATGAACAGGATAGTGGTTGAAGTAAATTTCAAATGTACAGGTAGCTTCGGCCAAATCTATTAAACAAAATCCTGTCTGAGCAAAAGATGTACAAAACAGGATATCATCACCAGTGGTGCCATAAGAATGATTGGTCATGCGACGTGATTCACTGCCACAGTTATAAGGGCATGCGTCTGGACATGGCATTGTTTGTAGATGTTGGTAAAATAGTGAACAGTAAGGGCTGGTCATGTAAAAACTGTAAAATATAAAATATAGCCTATAAAATGATAATATTAATATAATTTTAGAATAATATGCAGTGGTGCCCAACACTGGTCCCTGAGGAACACCATCCTTCATGTTTTAGTTGTTTCTCTGCTCCACCTGATTTAGTGGTTTAATTACTTCCTTCAGTGACAGAAACCTGTTAACCCTTTCATTCAAATCAGGTGTTGGAGCAGAGGAACAACTAAAACATGTAGGGTGGTGTTCCTCAAGGACCAGGATTGGAACCACTGATTAATGTATACAAAAATGTAAAAATGCCATAAAGCTGTGCGCTATGGTTGTAAAAAACCTAAGAGGAAAAGGAAAACA
>JARVGQ010000001.1:24186641-24198146 GCA_031762355.1 Hypsolebias martinsi | reverse complement strand
GACAATTTACAGTTACCAATCAGTCTAACATGCATTTTTTTTGGTCTGTGGGAGGAAACCGAAATACCTGGAGAAAACCCACGCATTCACGGAGAGAACATGCAAACTCCACCCAGAAATGCCCCCCAGCTGGGATTCTTACCAGCGACCTTCTCGCTGAGATTCAACAGCTCTACAAACTGCACCACCATACCACTCTACAAAAGAAACGTTTTGCATAAATCTCTGAAATACATGTATTTGAGTCTGAAGTTTAGAGGTGACTGTGGTCCACTTTGGTGTTTATCCATCTCAGACTAGCCTGAAGCTCATCAGTCCTGTCAGGATTTAACAGTTTCTTCAAACTTCGGTCCAAAAAGTATCAAATTAGAATAAACTCAACCATTCCCTCATCTTCTTCCCTTGCAGGTGAAATAGCGATCCGAGTGTTCAGAGCCTGCACGGAGCTGGGAATTCGCACCGTGGCTGTTTACTCGGAGCAGGACACCGGACAGATGCACAGGTAACGATGATCTCCGCTGCGTTCAGGTCGGTGTGGCCTCCAGCGCTTTGACGAAATCAGTCTGGACGTGTCTTAATCTGCCGCCACTCAAGTAAAATCAGTTAAAACTTGAGGCCTTCTCGCTTCGTCCCTTAGGTGTTATTAATTTATTTATTGGGTGAGTTTGTGGTTAAATTGGTGTGAAATGGTGACACAAATCATTTTGAGGAGTAACTGTCCAGGTAATTACCCATCCCTTTATCTGTTTTCATCTTCTCCTTTAAAATCCAAACCGTAAATCCTAAAAAAAAAAAAAAAAAAAAAATTAATTTAGCCTTAAGTACCGCTGTTCTTGTCGTTATTCATCTTGGAAAATGCTGCGGCCATGCCAAACAAATGTGCGCGGCTAAGAAGTGGTGCACATTTGTGGGTAATTTGTTTCTGGCAGGCTCCTCCATCACGCTAATGTCAACTTTGGTGCTTCGCAGGCAGAAAGCCGACGAGGCTTACCTGATTGGGAAAGGACTGCCACCTGTCGCTGCGTACCTGCACATTCCAGACATCATTAAAGTCGCCAAGGTAAAGAGCATTGACTAACAGGCTGCTTTAGTTGATGAGCTCATCACACACTTAATGGGCTTAAGGAGCGTAAAGGAGTGTTAATGAATGGCTCTTAAAGCCGTCGTAAGGTACGGACGCCTGAGATGAAAAATTCAAGCAACGGACGTTCTTTGGATTTCCTTTTACTTGTTCAAGAACTTTACAAAAGTTTAAATCTGAATGTTTTGTACTTTTTAAAAAGGAATGTTTTCAAATTATCCATTTCAAAACCTTCCTTATGATCTGTTGTTTGTTGAAATTTGGTGATTTATCACCTGAAAACTAGGGGTGCACCGATCCACTTTGTTCACTTCTGATACCGATGCAGATACTTCCTGGAGAACCCTCGTGCCTCGCTGAGACACACCCGGCAGGGTACCTCTGTGCCTTTCTGTGTCGTCTCAGGT
Organism: Hypsolebias martinsi; assembly: GCA_031762355.1. NCBI lineage: Eukaryota > Metazoa > Chordata > Actinopteri > Cyprinodontiformes > Rivulidae > Hypsolebias > Hypsolebias martinsi. The sequence continues at coordinate 24,196,658 of JARVGQ010000001.1, read as the reverse complement.
GGATGCCGAAGATATCGTTGGATTTGTGATAGCGGTGTTTCTGCTTTTTGGCACCGTTATCGGCTATTAAGGAAGACGGCGGCAGCATGTTCGTCCATGGCAAAGCTGCCGACCTTGTGAAGGATTAGTTTGTGCTTCGAGCTCTCAGACTCAGCTGATTTACGAGCTCAACCATAAGATGGAAGTGTTTTATGAGAATCATAGGCTACTTGTGGCTTTGGGACTCGCCAGCATGTTGGGATCGACCTTTGAGGAAGCTAATAAATACGGACCAGCAGAAAACCCACAAATCTGGTCATTTTGAATCATTGAAAGTACCTGCAGAACTCGAGGCTGACGAGAAACAAAACAGTCTGCCGGTACAAAACAACTGTGGCTTATCTGAATCTGGCCTCCCCGATCAGCCTTGAAGTAAGCAGACTTACCAAATTTCTCCTGGGATCCATGAATGCTTATCAGAGCTGTACCAGCTGACATCAACATCTTATCAGGACAATGGCTCTATCTGAAAGAGCCATTTCTACCCCTTCACCCACTGAATAAAATGTGTCCGGAGCCCCACAGCGCACTACAACTGTGAATATCAAATAAAATAATATAATCAAAAAGTAAAATTTGCTAAATAGTTGCCAAAATCAAAAACTGGCACAACTGTACCCAAGAGCTAAAACTAGAAAAACTATACCACAAAGGTACATTGACAAACTCTATATAAATGCTAAAATTACTTAAATCATAGCTAAAACTAGCAACATGAGCTAAAAGCTAAAACCAGCAATTAAACAGTCATATATACTTAGACGCTCCATTGAGCGCTGAATCATACGTCGATGTTGCCTCCCATTTTAAACGTGGCCGAACTGCCAGTTAACGCAAAAATGTACAGAACTTCACAAAGCACCGTTCTACAAACTTTGTTTTAAGTTAATCCCCATCGTTCGCACACACTAATATGGAAAACAAACGTGCATCAAAGACATTTGTAACTTTCAACGTTAAGTTACTTTTTTTTTTTTTAACAGAAGTTGTCTTTTTACAGATCTGTTAAAATAAACTTACCACGCTCTGTTAAGCAAAGTACGCTACACGGTATTGCTCGCTGCTTCGACTGTGCTGAAAGTGAAACTTAAGTGAATAGCCATGACTTGAAAGTTGGCTTCATGCTCCCTCTGCTGGATATATTGTACACTTACAGCTGGTTCCCAGCATTTTAGGGGTGAAAATTAGAAGCGTTTACTGTATATTCACGCATGATGGCCCAATTGTCACTGATACTGTTATGTCCCCAAACGTCTATGCCGGCCTAAAGTATCGGCTGTCGAAATATTGGTTATGCTCTAGTCACAATAAATGTGACATCTCTGTTGTGAATGCTGTATACATTTAATTGTATATTTAGTCTGTAGAGAAAAAGAGTGGTACTTTATTTTTCAAGACATCACTGCTAATTCTTCACAAAAAGTTTTTGCCTCATTGTATTCATCTCAATTCCAAGTTTTAATGAAATTATTTGAATAAAGGGAACCTTGTTTTTAGAGAGAATAGTTTTTGCACACATGCACCCCTTTTGTCCCCTGTTTCCTTTCTACACAGTGTGTTTGTTCTCCAACCGTGTCCTTCCGGGTGAATATCGTGTCCATCTTCGTTCCTCACCTTCATTTCCCGCTGATCCTTATCTCTCGGCTCTTTTTCTCCCCGCCGCTCCGTCTTCCGTCCGTTGTCCCAGGATCAGCCAGCCGACAGTTGCTTTTTGTCATTTCTCTGATCCGTCTCTCATGCGTTATAATTTTCTACGTGGGCGTGCGGTCCAGCAGCCAAGTCGAGGTTGTGTGGAGGCTTTTCCGTCCAACTCGTTTCCCTGAATCAGTCTGTCAGGGAGCCCAGCCACTCCACGTCAGCCAAATGTGTGCGTTCTTTCGCTGCACTGCGAGAATCACGTTTTACCTGATGTTCACTCCGTCGCTCAGTGTTGGACACAACTCTTTTATTTTTGTACCTTCTGTGTTTTGTAGGTTGGTGAATGTGGAAAAGTGACTGTTCTCTGTGCATCTGGCGTGTTCCGTCTGAATCTTATTTCACTATTCAGGTCTGCGTTTTAGACGCTTGAACCTGCTTGTATGCATTCAGCCTCCATGTTTGTGTGTGTGTGTATGGAAGGGGGTAACATGGCTCTTTTGGCCTGGCAGTAATCTCTCCCTGAACAACAGGACAGCCCATAATTACTGGCCGCCTTGAGCAGATGGCACACAACCATCCAGAGATGGCTCTATCTTTCACCCTCAGCGACTACTGTACCAGCCTCCATATGCGTGTGTGTGTTTGGACTCCCCTGGACCTTTAAATTATGCTTGTTTTGCGCGCTCGGTGTCGTGCTGGTGTCCACTGAGCAGATATTTAAATAAGTGATTGTAACTAACACTGTGTTTAAATGTCATTCCCTCCTTGCCATAGAAACGGTCCAGTCCTGGTCCTCGATGGCCCCCGTCTTGTTTTTTTAGAGGTTTCTCTGCTTTGAGACACCTGGTTTAAATAAATGGAGTAATTAACAGGCTTCTGCAGGACTCGAGGACCTGCTGAAGATTAAGTAAGCGAGTAAAACATGCGGCAACCCACGAGGATCAGGATTCAGCACCACTGCGTACCAAATCTGAATTTTTCCCCATTGACAGCATGCAGAATGTGTCAGTTTTTGGTGTTATTCAGCATTAATAAATATTTATATTTATTTATCCGTTATCCATTATTATAAATGTTTTACCCTCTTCTTCATTTTCGGGATTTTGGGGGTCACTGGCGCCCATATCCAGCAAGTCACTGTGCGAGAGGCGGGGGACACTTCTCGTTGAAGAGGCAGCAGCTCTTTTAACTGAGCCACCGTGCCGCCTTAATAAAATCAACTATAAAAACAAAGAAACGGGAATCCCATGAGTTTATACTGTCTGCTGGTTCAAGTTTAAATCATAGATCCTGTGCTGTCGGCACATTGAGGATGATTCTCGGCTATAAACACCCCGAACTGTAGCTCATCATCTGAAAAACTGAGTTATAACTACCTCTGTTTATGATCGATGAGCTGTGGTGGCCATCTTGAATCTGGCTGACTCCAAACTTGTGCATAAAACGTGAACTTCCTAAAAGTTTAATCAAAACCCACCTTGTGGCTCTTGACGTATTTTGCCGAAAATCTTCAACTAAAATAATTTCTTGTAATTGACAGAAGTACCATATGTTCTGGCGAATAAGTTGCAGCTTGTTGCATAGATTTCAGTCCTGCAACTTATACGTCAAAGCGACTTGTATGCCAGAAAATATGGTACTTATATGGATGAAACCAATATGAAATTGAGTTCTTTTAGAAACAGTTTTAAGTGTAATTCTGTGCTCATCTCAAAACATAAAAGTACACAAAGCTTGCACATACCAGGACAAAGACTTTTTTTCTTAAAAGTTTCAATCACTGCTGTGTGCAGTTTACATTAAAGCCAGGTGGAGGTGTGCGTTCGTTCACTCGGTAGTTTTCAGTATTTTGCGTCCGAGTGTTATTTAGAAGTGCTAAGTTCAGTTTGTTTTTCTTTCCCGAACTTTATCTCTACATGTTATTTTGTAACTAAGTGCTTCATGTTTATTCTGTTCCCTCATAGGACAATAACGTGGACGCCATTCACCCCGGGTACGGGTTCCTCTCGGAGCGGGCGGACTTCGCTCAAGCCTGTGCAGATGCAGGAGTGAAGTTTGTCGGACCGAGCCCGGAAACGGTCCGCAAGATGGGCGACAAGGTGGAGGCTCGCTCCCTGGCCATCAGCGCAGGTGAGGCACATCGTTTTGTTAACGCTCGGAGGAACTGACATTCTGCATTTGTTGAGCCTAAGATGAAACCGTTTCATCAGTGTGTCTCGCAGAACGTTAAGCTGAACGAGCACTTGTTGGTTGTATCGTTGTATTAAATCATTGTGTGACAGTTTGCTTTGATTATATTCCTTTAAATTTTAAAAAGGGCAGAATTTGTGCCACAAAACTAATCTTCTTGTTAAAAAAGAACAAACCAAAAAAAGCAAAACAAGGCTAAGGGAGGTACACTTCTTACTTTCTCCTGTAAAGGTGTGCCAGTGGTCCCGGGAACAGATTCTCCCATCGCCAGCCTACAGGAGGCGCAGGCGTTTGCCCAAACATATGGCTTCCCCATCATCTTCAAAGCAGCTTATGGAGGAGGTGGTCGAGGCATGAGGGTGGTCAGGGAGTACGAGGTGAGCACTTTTTATTTAAAAATTGACGGAACAGCCGGCTGTCGCACCATTCTTGTATTATAAAAGAGAAAAAATAGCATTAGTTGTTTTCACATGGGTCAAATTGCTTGAAAATAACCTTGTCCAAGCTGTCAATCACTCCACACGTCTTCATGAAAATTGTCACTTAGCCTGATTGATTATATAATCATTGAACCTCAATCCCTTTTTATCAATTTCTCTTTATTGTGTGAACGCTTATGAAGCGTTCACTCCACTGTGATCCATTTTTCTTCTGTACGTTTTTCAGCATCGCTCTCGTTGCACAGTTTTTGTGCCATTTCAACAAATCATAAATTAAAATGTTCAGCTGTTTCAGAAGAAGGCTGCTATGATTTTGGTATTGGTGCAACTTTAGCTTTTTGAAATATTTAGCTCTTTCTGCCATTTTTTTTTTTCTCATAGAAAATTAATTGAGCTCATTTTACATCTTTCAGATCTTTAGATGTTTACAACCTTTTACTGCTGCTTTCACGTTTTGTTCTGTTTCAGCTTTTTTCAGCTTCCTTGTGCAAATTTAAACCTTTTTCAGCTACTTTCAACTAATTTAAATTTTTTAAATTATTTTTTAGCTTTTTTGTGATCCTTTCAGATTTTTTTCGGCTAACTACAACATTTTTGTGCTTCTAACTTTCTGCTAATTTCAGCTTGTGCTCATTTCAGCTACTATATAACTATTTAACCATTTTATCCTAATTTTAGCTTTTTTGGCTAATTCCACGTTTTTGCACTCATTTAAACTTTTTCCGCCTAATTCAGCAAAAATGTGATATCTCCACTTCCTTTTGGTAGTGGGGGGAACGGAACACAGGAAAACACGTCTGGCTTCGCCAGAGGACAGTGAGGAAAAACAAAACAAACTCCAAACAAATTGTATGGACTGAAGATTTACATGCACGGTCAAGTCATGTTTGTCACGAATCATTATCTGTGAAGGTAGTTTACCGTGCCACCCAGAAATGCTTGTTAAAGCTCTATCGTGCAAAGAAGCCATACATGAACCCCATCCAGAGGCGTTTCTGTCTTTTTTGGACCAAAGCTCATTTAAAATTAATTCAACCTTTAGTTACACAGGCTAGTCTCATTGAGTCACGAGGACTCACTTTCAAGAAAGTCCTGTTTTTTTTAGACAACCAATAAGGTACAGACAACAAAAAACAGCAATAAATGCAAATAAACTAAAAAGAAAAAATAAAATAGACTGAGGCAAAGCATGAAACTGTCCGATGAACCAAAATAGAAAATTATTTTTTTGGGGAAAAAAATAGAAAAACTAAACAAAACTGGTCTTCTGTACTGACTAGAAAATGGACCATCCAGCGTATTTGTTGTGAGCAGTTTAAAAGTCTGCCTCTCTGATGGTATGGTGGTGCATTACTGCATCAGTGTAGCTTATACTTTTGGAAAGGCATCATTCATGCAGAGAGGTTATACAGGTTTCTGAACATTTGCTGTCTTTAATGTTTTACACACACCTTTACCAAACTTATTTATACATGAAAATACTCAAACTTTTGTTGTAAAGTTTTTAGGATTTTTTTTCCATTGAACCTTTTATTACAGTTTAATCCCATTGACCGTCGAGGACTCATTTTCTAGAGAGATCTTTACAAAGAGTAATGACAAAAGTGGATAACGACAACAATAGACAGTTATAAAGGATTTTATTTAACAAGTGAAAATAAAATGGTAAAAGGATACTTAAAAGGAAAAGTAGTCAAAAAAACAGCTAGACTTTAAGGCAATGTAGAAAATCAAAAACAGGAACATGTCAGCATTGGTTTTTGCCAGGATTCCAACAGATTCTTAAAGCCATTTAGAGAAGTCAAGGTCGAGAGCTTCAGATCTTTTTGCAAGGTATTCCAGGAAGCAGGAGCGGAGTAGGAGAAGGCCCTTTTGCCAAGCTCTGATCTCACTGACGGAACACTGCAGGTAATAATGTCTTGAGAGCGCACGCTGTAGCTGCACTCACACAGTGACATGTGGGAGATGTATGAAGGCAGCAGACCGAGAAATGATTTAAAGATGAAAATGTAAATGAATGATGAAAATAATAATAAATATATAAATAATAAATGTAATAAAGAAAAATAATAATAATAAATGATAAAAATAGTAAAGAACCACTGTACACTGAATAACGTTTGTAGCCATTTCAATTCAAGATGGTCGCAACAACTCGATGTACTTTGTAGATATTTATTTGAATTTTGGCGTGGTAGTAGCTGAGAGTCATCCTCATTACATGCTTCAAGCGTCCACAGATAATTCTCATTCTAAAATTATCTAAATATGGCATGACAGGCGGCGGGCGATGTGCATTCTTTCAAAGAAACACTAAGCCTTTGTCTGATATTAAGGGTGAAATGTTTCACACTAGTTTTCAACTCCTCACAGATTCTTCCTTGCGTTATAAAATAATCTCGTGCGCGTGTGACAGTCGTCTGTGATGGGAGCTCAGATATAAGCAGTGAGCAGAGAGGGGGTGGGGAGGGGGTGTCATCACCGCCCGCCGCTGCTGCCTGACGTGACGTCAGCTGGCTCTCCGCTCCTCCGGACTCAGCGCCGCGTAAAAATGCTGCTCTCCGTGCCGCCAAGGACAGGAATCAGCCCTTACAGCGGCTACACCGGCAAACTCAACAACAGGAAGGTAAAAGTCGCAGCCTGAGCCTGGAGCTTCCAGCTCCGGGACTAAAGAAGTCTTTTTTTTAGTTTGTAGGAAGTGGGCTTGAAGCGCCGCGCGGCTGTTTTGAAGCTGCAGTGTCCTTGAAACCGGACCGCGTTCCAACTCCCTCTCTCCTTCTCTATGTGTGTTTGTATGTTTGTCTGTCACGAACTGTAGTTTGTTTATCCCTCTGTTCCAAACGACAGCGGGGCCTGTTCCATCGCTCCCTGCGGGTTGTTTGTGTCGGTTGTTGGGAGACGCGGCCGCGGCGCCTCTTCCTCCATTCGCAGAGAGAGTTCCGTTTTTTTACTGATGTTCCTGACGCTCCAAGCCCCTTCCAGCTTCCTGTGCACTTTGATTATGAACTCGAACAGCAACGCGCGTTCTTGTTCGGCAGTTTTTATTGAATTTTACAAGTTTGGAGTGCCATTTTTTCCCCCCTTCTCCTCTTTTACGCGCACGCCCCACCCCTTGCGTAAAGGAGAGGAAAGTTACAGAGACCCTGCCATATGATCAGTGCTTCCACAAACTGTTCAGCTTTAGACTTGCTGTTAGATTTTTTTTTATTATTATTACTGCCCTTCCAACCTCAATTTTCTTTCACTACTGAGAGTTACTGGCCACTTTGTTTCAAACTGTTCTTATTTAGAGCTTTGTTTTGCGCACTAGGGTTCAGCGCATAAGCTTTTAAAGCACCCATTGTGTTCAGAACGTTGTGTTCTCTATTTCCTCTCGCAGCTTTGGAATAAAACATGCAGTTTGTTTGTGCTCCAAAACACGCAGCTCAGTTGGGAGTACTGTGATCTGACTTTTGGTAACAGTATACATACAATGTAGACAAAAGTGTGCTAGATGGAGGGGAACAAACCAAAAGGAAATCAATGGGGTTTTGGTGGAAGCTCTTTGGAGTGCTTCATCATACAAACATCATTTAATGTTTCAAGGGATGGCAGAAAGTTGTACATTACATATCTGAGATGGATGTGACAGTATTTAGCTTAAGGGTTTCTTCTTAATGTTCAACAGACAGATAATGAGCGCTAACTTCTGAACAGTCTAAAACATTATATCTTATGAAAAAAAAATTCTTTACTCCCTACATAAAATGTAGGTATTTTTTTAATCTTCTTTCTATTGGTAAATGGACTGCACTTATATATACTGTATATATACAGTAGGTCTAGGTCTCTCTTGTAAATGAGTCCTCGAGGCTCAATGGGATTAACCTGCCTAAATAAAGGTTGAATATCGCCTTTCTATCTTATCCTGACACTCAAAGCTCTTTATATGTCCTCATTTACCCATTCATGCAGCACTAAAGCTAATTGAACAAATCATTCTAAAGAGACTAATCAACGCTTCATCACATTCATACACCGATGAGACACACATTGGAGGCAATGAAGGGTTCAGTGTCTTGCCCAGGGACACTTCGGCATGTGGCTGCTGGTGCATTCGAACCACCAACTCGTGCATTGGAGGACGACTGCTCTAACCACTCAGCCACAGCCGCCCTTTGGTATCTCATTTTATATTACTATTAGTTTTGTAAATCCTCCAAGAACGCAGAGCAAAGTTCATAGACCCTAGATATTTTTGACTTCAAAAGATCCTGTTTAAAACCTTGATTTATTTTAACTTCTAACTCCTTCTTCACAAAAATTATAGAAACAACAACAAAAGAATGCACTCATTGGGGACTGCCATGCAAATGCATGGCAGGCACCTATTATTCTACACCTTGGAAGTGTGTTTACATTTCTATCTCCGTTAATGATGCCAAATTTTCCCTATAGGAAATTAATAGGAGAAAACTCTTCACAGAAACTGAGGAACGTACAGAGCCATTTTGGTTCAACATGCATGAAGGCACCTATTATTACCTATTATAACCTATTATTATTATTATTTATTAGTAATAATAACAATATTAATTAGCTTTAATTATTAATGTTAATAATTATCTATTTTAATGTTTATAATTAATATTTGATAACAGTATTAATTAATACTATTAAATTTGATTATTAATCATTAATATTTAATAACAATTAATGTATTAACAACATATTAAAATTATTACTATTAATAATTAATATTGATTGTTAATATTAATAATCATTATTATTATTATTTATTAACAATATTTTACTAATATAAATAGGCAATCCCCATCAAAGTTTCTCCGGGAACTTTCTAGTTCATACATTAGTCTTCTGCTGCTCAAGAACATTTTAAGATTTAGCTTAACCGTTTGTTTGAAGCTTACATTTCCAGTCTACCATACATTTTTGTCTGCCTCTTTTTAACTTGCCAATCAGGGAGTGAGATTCACATGTGTTTGGCTACCATGGTGACCATGCAGAGCTACCTGCCTATCTTGGTTGGCATTACACTCTATAAACAGCTTATACAACACATGTAAGCATTTTTCTTGCTTTAGATTATTAAGTTCAAGTTCAAATAGGTTTTATTGTCATTCCATCACATGTGGTACATGAGGTGGAATGAAACTGTGTACACAGGGTTTCAGTTACATCCAACAACAGCAAAACAAAACAGTGTAAAAAGAAATAATAAATAAGGATCTAAGATACTGTATACTCTAGTCTTAACGCTAATAGTGCAACACAATACTGTACGCCGAACAACAGCAGCATGGACATGAGTCTGTGTGAGTAGATGAGTATGAATGAATGCAGCAGCATGAAACGACCAGCGGCGTGAGATCAGCAGCATGGATAATCAGCAGAGCATATCACCAATAAAAGTGGCAGTGATTTTTTTTTCACTGTGATTATCCTGATTAGGGATTCATAACAGCCTCAGGGTAGAAGCTGTTCCTCAGCCTAGTGGTTCTACACTTAATGCTCCGCAACCTCCTGCCTGAGGGGAGTGGGGCAAAAAGTGTGTGTGCTGGGTGAGTGGGGTCCAACCAGAACCAGACTTAGCTAAAACAGTGGCTACAACAACAGAGTTTTGAACACAGACCCAAAACAAAAAGTGTTCCTGTGAAAAGAGATATAGTTTCCATCTCCTACCTACAGATGAGGAATTAAGAAGAATGTG
>JARVGQ010000001.1:24159153-24175317 GCA_031762355.1 Hypsolebias martinsi | reverse complement strand
GCTTGGTGGGGGAACAGTGTGCTGGAACTTCTCTGACTGATGAAGCCCTCTGGAGTGAGGGTGAAACGTTTCTACTATAAAGAAATTGTCCAGATGACCTGATTGAGAATGATCAGATATTATTATTATTATTATTTGGGGAGGGGGACAGAGACAAACCCGCGCGCAGTTTTGGAGCAGGGCAGAGGAGAAAGAGACAAACCTCACAGGGCGCGTTGCCTGTCCAGTTTTTTTTGTTTGTTTGTTTGGCTGGGGGAGGGTGAGACAGACAAACATGAGCCGTGCTTACCGACAGTTTTCAAGTGTGTGTGGGGGTGGTGGTGTGTGTCAGTGTGAGTGTTCAGCATGAGGAAAGAGGCTGCTTTTAAGTTTTTAGCTAGTGCACCTGCATTGCGAGCTGCTAGTTTAGCGTCACGTCAGTGCCGACAGGTGGTTGGAGCGTCGGGTAGGCGGGGCGCTCGGTTCTGTTGACAGGGCGGGGCGCCCCGCCTATATAATGGTAAGGGAAACACTGATATTGTTTACATCATTTGAACCACTGACATAGAACTAATGTTAAACTACTCTAATAGACCTGACACACAAGATACCATCATTTATTTCTCATTTTACAGCATTTTCTAATTAGTTATTGAGCGAAAACCATGATTTTTGAACAAATAAATTATATAAAATTAGAAAATGCTTTAAAATGAGAAATAAATGCGGATGCCTCGTCTGCGAGGTCTAGTAGAGTAGTTTAACATAAGTTTGGTGTCAGTGGGTCACATGGCATGAAAATTACTGTGCAAAAACCACTGAATGTCTGATTTCTTTATGTAGCTCCGAAAATGTATAAAAGCTGATACATTCGTTCAAAAGCAAACTTAAGGTTGCAGTATTTAACTTTAATAAAAAATATTTTATAGAAGTGACATGTTTTTTTTTACATACATACATATTTATTAAACCTGTTACTATGTCGTGACAATATAGTATAAGACAGATAATCTGTGAAAAGATTAAGCTCCAAGATGAGGTCTTGGTCTCAACTTGGTCTCAAACCCCAAAAGTCTTGGTCTTGTATCAGTCTCAGTACACTCTGGTCTTGGTCTTGACTTGTTCTCGGGTTAGGTGGTCTTTACTACAACACTGCATCACAGACATCTACACCTCCAGATGCAGGAAGAGGGCCACCTTCATCATGAGGGACTCCACTCACCCAGCATGCACACTTTTTGCCCCACTCCCCTCAGGAAGGAGGTTGAGGAGCATTAAGTGTAGAAACACTAGACTGAGGAACAGCTTCTACTCTGAGGCTGTTACTCATGAATCTCTAACCAGGATAATCACTGAGAAAAAAAAAATCATATCATGATGCTGCTGATTTATTTCATGCTGCTGTGTTCAATCGTACTTATCTGCTCACAAAGATTCATGTTCGTGCTGCTGTTTGGCATATTGTTTTTTATACAACTAGTGCTTTGTGTATTTTTAGTTAATTTTCTTATTTCATATCTTAGATCTTATTACCGTTTTCATTTTACATTTTATACTTTTGTTGGATTATCCGGGATCCTGTGTACACAATTTCGTTCTGCTTCATGTACCACATGTGATGCAAATGACAAATAACTTTGAATCCTTGAATACACACAAAATCATCTGCCTTTGCCTTTCAGCAGCAGGCAATGGCAAAGGCTTAGTTACAGATTACCAGTGAAATCATGTTCCTATTAATCCACTTACTCTGGTCTCTTCACTGATGTAGCCACATGTCACTTTTTTTCCTTTCACCCAGAGTTCACTGGCTTGAGCTCTAAAAAAGAAAGAGAAATGACATCTTAAACATGGCAACAACAAAAAAAAAAATAATAAAAATTGTCTCCTTAAAAATAATAAGTTCTCAGAGAGAACAACGTAGCAGCGGACAGGTGAGCTGCGTTTTGGCTGAGCTCCCGTTGACCCCGCTGAGAAATTGCCTTTTATCTTCGCTACCAACACGCTGGATTTTGTCTCTGAGATTGGAGTTGCCGCGTAACTGAAACAATAAATGGCCTCTAAACAAAAAAGACAAAGGCTTTGGTCTCTTCTCCCGCGCGACCTATTGTCATCACTGCAGCCTCAGGCCACCGTGATGGAGAAGCAGGTGGAACAGGTGCGTCGGCCCCACCTTTCCTGGGCTCTGGAGCGACATATGAGTTGGCTCTGAGGTCAGACATTCTGGCCTCAGTTAAATCTGAAGTTATAGCAATAATTAGGAGGGAAATAAAAGTAGCTCTGATGGATGATTGAAATTTTATCAAAAGCAAATGCAGGCGGTCCAAGCAGAGTTTGCCAACACCACTGCAGGCCTCAGAGCGGATATTTGACCAAGTTAAACTGAGTGTTTCAGAGTCTAAGAATGGTCTGTCCTTAGGCTCGGATGAGACAGAGAAGCAAGGTGGGACGGTGATGGAGTTAAAGAGTGAAGTCGATGGGCTTGAAAAAAAACTGTTTGAATCCATGGAGGGAAATATGAGACGTGAAAATATTAAAATTACAGTACTGGACTTCCTGAGCTGGCAGGTAAATGTTCAGCTATGGTGATAGCGAAAATGCTAATGGATGTCCTAAAACTGGACAAATTACCGCTGATTGATTACATGTACCAGATACCGGGCAAAAGAGACTCAGATGGGGGCTCAGGAGTTATCGTGGCCAGGCTTCATTACCTTCAAGAATGTACTGAAATATTACGGCAGGTGCACAGCGGTAGCCTGATCCATTTCAAAGAATCAACCATATTCATCGCAGCTGACTACAGCCAGGGAGTGGCGAGGGCACGAGCAGCGTTCAGGAGGTGAAGTGAGTTCTACTGAACCGACAGCGAGCCAGGTATGGTCTCCTTTTTTCTACATGGCTCCGCATCACACATGGAGGGATGGACAAGGTGTTTGCCAACTCCATTAAAGTGATGGAACACATCAAGAAAAATATAATTCCGGCAACAAGTGGCGAGATCAAATAAATCATGATAAACCACAGGAACAGCCTCTTTCAATCAGCAATTTTTATTAAACTTGTGTTTGACTCAGTAGTTGCCTTCGGTCTTTTGGTGGAGGTATGTACAACAATTTATTTGTATTGGGGGTGTATGAGATAGGGGTGTAAATATGGATTATCTATCATTAGTTATGCTCATAAAATGTAAATACCTCAGGCACCACCTCATGAGAGGAAATTAATGTTTCTAATCAGTCTCTTTTACTCCAAATTAGTGTGAATTATTCTTGTGTATAAAGAGATCACATTTTATCAACAAACAGAGCTTAAATTAAATTTGGGGAGTGGTGGCATGTGGCACAGAGGTTAGTGAAGATGAGCCTGTGATCGTAAAGTCACAGGTTCAACTCCCAGTACGTCAACATAAAAAATGTGGGTGGAAAAGGTGAAACACCCACACCTGCCTCCACCCTCATTCGCCCCACTCTGGGCCCTTGAGCAAAGCCCTTAACCCCCACCATCTGCTCCTTAAACAGGTCTCTCTTGAAAATTAGTTCTCGTGACTCAATGAGACTACCTGTATAAATAAAGGGTAAATGAAAAAAATATATCACAGATTATGTTATGATTTTTATTAATTTTATAACAAAAATAATAATCTGTGATATATGAGTGATAAAAATACTGGATGTCAAATGACTTTGACTCAAGGCCTGATTGATTATTGAAGTTATTTGAAACTTTAAAGGCAGATTTAGGAGATGTTTAACTTTGTTTGTGAAAGAGAAAATAGTTCTAAAGTAAATAAACTATGTTTGGACACCATGACCACCAGATAAGCAGTGAAAAGGCTTTCTCTTACCAGGAGGCAAGCAGTTCCTACTTGAGTCCAGAGGCAGTTACATTGGATCGATCAGAGTTTTCATTCATTCATTCAACCTTTATTTAAACACATAAGTCACAGTGAGCCTCGAAGACTCATTTACAAGTGAGACCTGTTTGTACAGACAATAAAAGTGGTGAAAAATATCACATTGGATTTGTAGAAAAAAAAAATCCTAACACACTTTTGACCTTTGGCTGAAGGTCAAAAATGTGATAAAAAAAATCTCGCACACGAGCACTTAATGATGTCGACATTATGCAGAGGGGTTGCAGGGGGATGCAAGGGTGGTGAGTAGCCATAGACAACACACAGAGGCACTGCAGTTCAGATAAAATCACTCAGTTCATATACAGTAGTTCTCTCTGGAGAGATCCGTACACACTTGGGGGTGAGGACGACCAGATACAAATCCAGAGTCCTGAAATGATAAAAGAACGTTTATTCAGCTGGCCTCCTCTGAAAAGTCCATGGAAATTCCTCAGTAGAAGGGTTGGGAGGGGAGAGCGTCAGGTTTACAAAACTTTCCAGGCCTGTTGAGATAAGATGGCCTGTGAAGGCCAGTCAGGTAGCTGAATTCAGATAAACACGATTGTTTTGGGGACAGGCAGAACTTTAATGACATCTATTTTCTGTCTGTGACGGTTCACTCGCTTCCAAAATGTCCAAATTAAATGACCATACCAATGGAATGTGCCTGCCTGAGAATAATCCTCGAGATCTGATCCATTCTGCCAAGTCTGGGTGCTCGAGACATGAACCAAGCCATCATATATGGCAGGCAGCCTGACCAGGTCCAGATTTGCTGCCGACGACTTCCTTGTTTGTTGATAGACCAGGAACCAGCCGAATCCAAAAAGCAGGAACCAGTTACTGTATAATAAATGCAGTTAAATATGCGTCCTTAAGATCCACAGATGACGGCAGAGATTGACACGTCATCAAGTCTTCCAAGTCAATGAGATATCCAGCTGTGTGCATGCCAACAGGGCAAATCAGCTAAATTAGTATATTGTTGTCATAGGTTTTCCACAGAACTCCACGTCAAACAACCTGAACTGTTGCTTTAATGAAACCACAAACTCACTGTTGTTTAACCTTGTGTCTTTCCTCAGGCGATAAATACGGGAACGTCATCCATCTGTACGAGAGAGACTGCTCCATTCAGAGACGACACCAGAAGGTGAAGTTTGAACTACAGACGACATTTTACTGACAACGTAGCCCGATCACCAAGAGCCAAATGAAAACCGAGTTTTCACCAACTTGAAGCCATACGCAGCGTCTGAAAGCTAAAGTAGCAAAATGGGAGCTAAAAGCAGCAAAAGGCTAGCTAGCCACGGAGGAGTGATGGCTGAATGCTGATTCACCGCTTGTAGATGAGTCGTGAAGCAGAAACCACAAGCAGAAAATGTTCCTGCAGCCTCTGCTGTGAGCGCCTTTTAAATTCAGGCAAACAGCCCATGTCAGTAACGCAAAGTGATTATCAACACGAGCTAAAAGCTCTGGAGTGTCTCAGCTGTCGGCAGCAGGGGGGCGAGCAGATCATATTCCAGTAACACTTAGCCCCTGCAAACGTTGGCGCGAGTGTAAAAGATATCTGCAAATAAACATAACCCATCATCAACTTGAATTAGTTTATTTTTGTTGTAGGTGGCTGACTTACCTTTTTTCAGACAGCCGATATTATTAAAATAATTTGCACTGTAACGTTAATGCGACGCCTAATTGTCAGAATAACAAATGGCTTAACACCAGACTAAAGAGACAATAAAATTATTCTGCAATTGTAATAACGAAGCTTTCACCATTGATCATTTATGAAACGCTGTCACCTCAAAGCAGTTTTAGTCGTGCATTTTCATCACTTTCATCCTCCCACTTCAATCAGATTATGAATGATTGTTTTAGTTCTGTTTATGCCAGAGCTGCTGGTTTTTGATTCTGTTAATCTGCCTCGTCTGATCTGATGTCTTGTTTTTTATTTATTTATTTTAGCAACAATAACCGTTTGAAATGGATTTGGGTTAGATGGTGCAGAGAGGTCTCGAAATGCTATTCAGGCGCTGTTGGATCTTATTTTAGGATTAGCGTACTTTCCGCCTTATACATCACACCACTGCATAAGTTGCATCAGTCCAAAATTGTCTAATAAAGTTGGGGGAAAAAAAAAAAAACATAAATAAGTCACTTCGCTGCATAAGTGATTTCTATTATGCGGCACTGCTGACGTCCCGGAAATGTGGGCCGGTGTGCCAAAAATCGATTGGCTGCCAGATGGAAATTATAGTAAAGGTGTATCTCAGTTGAACTTTTCCTTAATAAATGCACTTTAGTGGTCAAATCAGCTGCATTTCGCCTGGACGGTGCAGCAAAATGCAGCTGTTTTAATGTTTGCTCCAGGAGTTCTGAACTGAGACGAAGGTAGCTTGGTATGGCAAGTCAATTCTCACTAATGGACACTTTACCTATTAATGAGACACTTGGTTTGCCATATTAGTCGAGGGCCCTATAGCGACTCAGAATGGTAGCGTTCAACATTTTCCATGTCAGAATGAATGAAATCGTCAGATCTCAGCCAAAAATTGGTTATAAACATGGGGGAAAAAATTGTTGCTTTGGTGTATAAGTCGCAGAATTTATACATTTATGCAAAAAGGTGCAACTTATTCAGCGAAAAATACGGTAGATTATATTTCCTTGACGTGGTTTTGATTATTTTTTAAAATCAGTCATTTGTTGTGCTGTGAATTGTTACAGTTGGAGAAATGGTTGACTTGTTTAACACTGCAGTAGTTAACGACGTCCACCCACCTGCCAGATCAAATATAAATCTGGATGTTAAAGAAATTACAATAAAAACCCTCAAATGGATGAAATAGTTTGTTGCTGTGGGTACAATAATGAAATGGCAAAAAATTGATTATTTACTAAATGATGGATGGTGAAATGGTTCTTTTACTGACTTATAATTGCAAACTGGGGGTGATTTGGGTGGACTGTAACCAACGCCGTAGCAATGTTGGCCACTTAGCATAAACAAGGGCTCAAATGGCAGCTTTGTTGGGAAAAGCCACTCTGGTAATGAAACAATTATAATTTTCCAACTGTGAGCTTCTCTGCAGCTCCGCATCATTTTTGCATCTTTATCCTCGTTGTGATTTGTATTGGCCAAAGTAGTTTGATGTGCCGCTGCTCTCACCACCAAATAATTCACTCAACCTGCAGCTCTATTGAAGGCGTGCAACACCTGGTGGGCTTAAAATGCCTTTTTTATTCAGCAAACATTACGCTGTCGCAAAGCATTCATTGTAAAACGGTTCAACTAGTCAGCATCTTGTAGGTAAAATTATACCTGTCGCTATAAACAAATCAATTAATGGGGCAATAAATTAAATTTTCATTTATCAGCTTTATCGTTGCGTCGTGTCTCTTTCTACTGAAGACACAGCTCAACTCTGGTGCTCTTCACTGACCCCTCCTTTTCTCTTTAAAATCTGTTTTAACCGGCCCAAATCGTGTTTTTGTATCGTTAAAGGCAGCTAAGCTGAGAAGCTAAGCTAATAGACCGACCTCGGGAATAAACCTCCGTCTTGTCAAGCTCCAAAATTCACGGTTGAAACTCATGCCTTCATGTAAAAAGTTGTTTCTCTGCAAAAAGAAGCTGAGAACTTGTTAACTGATTTTTTTTTTTGTGTGAAAAATGCAATGCCAAAGAGCTCAAACCACAGGCGTCTGCCATGTCACCATGTCAGCCCATGTCACGTCAAGGGCCCTCCCTCCCATTTTTCTTAGACACGCTGCGCATCTATCCATCCTTTGGTTCAAACAGTCTTATACTGTCATCAGGTGGTCAAAAAAGATATTACGCGCCAAACAAATCAGAATTTCTTCTAAAATTTGACAATTATTTGTTAAATTTCAAACAATCTTATCATTTATCGCAATAATTTTTGAGACAATTAACCGCCCAGCAAAATTTATTGTGACAGGCCTAGATAAAATGCTTGAGACGCAAGTGTAGTTCCATAATTTCTGGACTATTGAGCGCATCTGAATATAATCCATGCCTACAAAATAATAATAAAAGAAAGTACTGTGCTCGTCTATAAACCACGGGTGTCCACATTGTAACATGAGCTATTTACACAGAAAGATAAAAAAAAAAAAAAACTTTAAATACATACCGGTAACATAAATACATGCAGTAAATGTTTTGTTTCGCTGAACAGTGCCTGTAACATGGCTGACATAAAAACAATACAGTAGCCTACCAGGAAGTCATTGATCACTGTCTTCATCTTCCTGCTGCGCACTGTGCCGTCATCACGCAGCTGCCTTTCGAAACCCGTTGGCGATGGAGGATTTTTTGACACAGCTCCGCTGTCGGGATCCACTGCAAGACTTGAGCAAAAGTTGCTCATCGCATGCGGCCAATTTTAGTAAACCATTTCTTGCCGCTGGTCATCCATGCCTCTCACCAAGCTCAAGAGTACTCTTTTTAAATGCATGATTCACACATTTTGAGTGGCTGCAAATACTTTGTTGTGCCCCCTCCCTGGGGACACAAGTGGGGAGGGGAGGAGAGCACGGGGAGGGGGGAAGCAAATGTTCTCCCACCTCCCTAGTGACCTATTTGGTAATTTCATTGGTTAGATTTTTTTTTTTAACCTTTATTTATACATAGTGTCTCGTTGAGTCACAAGGACCCACCCCCCAAGAGAGACCTGTATTGGTCAGCTGTGACTTCCCGGGGTGTGATGAGGCTAAACGTTTTGGCGGCATGAAGCCTGTCAAAAGAAAAAAAAAATCCATAAATTAGCCACAGTATTACCGTATGTTCCAGAACAAAAGTCGCATCAGTCAAAAAGCATCATGAAGAGGAAAAAAAGTATATAAATCGCTTTGGCGTATAAGTCGCATTTACTATGTGTCACCACTGAACCGTCACGTTTATTATGCTTTTATTTAATAGTCAAAAGGGCTTCATTTTGCCTGGGCGACACAGCTCCATCTGTCCATCCATCCCTTCCTCCCTCCCACCCTCCCGGCTCCAGTTCCTCCGCCTGCACCAGCTTAGCGAAACATGCGCGCACGGGAGGACTCGCTGTTGCAGTTCTTCGAATTTTAAATCGTCAGTCAAACATTGCATTATGAATATGGAAAATAAAAACGTATATGTCGCTTCAGCATACAAGTCGCAGGACTGACAAATCTATGCCAAAAACTGTGACATATATGCTAGAAAATACGGTATATATGCCACAGTGTTCAAAATGTGCAAAAAAAAAAAAAAAGCAGCTATTAGTCCAGAAATTACGGTAGTAGTGTGCTAACACAAGATCCTGTTTGTTTTTCAGGTTGTGGAGATTGCACCTGCCTTCCAGCTGGACCCTCACCTGAGAGACAGACTTCACTCAGATGCTGTGAACCTCGCCAAACAGGTATGGCTCTTTCTTTAATGGTTGTCCACAAAGCACCAGGTTATTCTCCATTTTAATTCAGAACCGTTTTTAGACATTTGGTAGAGGTCATGCAGTTGGAAATCATCCGGTTACCTCCCACCAATGCTCAGTGGAGCTACAAACGGACCGCTGCCTCAGAGTTTGGACTGGTCAAACTGCACCAACAATGTGCAATGTGTGGTGCTGCTTAGAGTAGGTGTTGTGACACGCTGGTACCACCACGACAAATGTTAACTCAGATCTGTAAAACTAGCGGAGTTGCAGACATTTTTGTTTGCAAATGTCACTTGGTTGTGGCGACAATCTTAAAATGGGCGGACTCCAAAAGTTACTCTTTTGTTAGGTATGTCTGAGTTTCATTAAAATCCACCGAACAGGCAAAAACATTATAATAAACCATCAAAACATTCTGTTGCCATTGATAGTTGGCAATATTTAAGGTGCTTTAATGCTTTGATAGGTTTGCTGGTACCCTTTCACAAAAACAGAACTGATGTGACTGTGATGTGGAGTCATCCTGGTCGTCTTTCATGAAGTGCAGTATGATTCCAAATGTGATGGATGATGTGATCAGAACGTGACATACCTGGATCCTGGAGTCCATCTTTAATGGTTTTGGTTTCCTTGACTATTTTTCCACTATCTGTATGAGCCATCTGATCTACCTGGTAATGCATTTTCTCTTGCGTTCACATTCTGGGATGTTGGCTACAGTCTCATGGACCTTATAGTTTGTAGCCATATTGCCAACTGTGTTTAGAGGAACATGAATCTGCGTGGAGGCAGTCTGGTAGCTTTACCTTTCACATGGAGATCTGTAATCTTCTTTGAGCCTGTCAGACAGCTCTGGCCTTAGTTTCCCCTGCTCGGTGTTTTGTGCTGTACACACAACCCTACAAAACCACCCAGTGGCTGTTTGTTCCCTTTAAATAAATTGAGTGGTTGATGGAAAGCTTGAAGGCATCTGTGATGCTAATTAAGGTCAAACACTTAGTTTGCAACATGACTATAATGCAAGGATTAAGAAGTCTCTTTAAGAGCACCAACAAGTCCATTTGCACTATTTTAGCATATATTCATTAAACAGAAAATTGCTTCTTTGCACATTTTTTTATTTACGTAATCGCATGCTAAGGGCATGTAAATTTTACATTAAACTATTTATTTTAACTGAATCACTTTTCATGAGAAAATAAACCTTGTTTCAGTGAGATGTAAAGGTACATACACATTTATCTGCACTGGTTTGTACCAAAACCTTTAATTATACAAAGTCCAGGCAAATCAAAGATCAGGAAATAACTTGGCGTGAAGATCTTTTTAATTTTCAATGTGGTATTTCTAAAAACAGTGTTACCACATCAAATCTTGTGCATACGAGTTTCATACCGGACAATAACTTGCAATGGAAGATGGCAACAACTGCCTCTGAAGAGTGACCTTCTTACTTGGTCTGCGTACTCTTATACTCGTCTGTCTCCTTCAGTTTCTCCATCATTTACAGAAAAGCAGCAGGCTGCTGAGGCAGACACGGTGCAGACACGTTGAGTCGGACTAATGGAAAATGTGTCTGAAGGGGTTTTAATCCGTCAGGTTTTCACCCAGAAGCTGTAGCTAAACTGTGTCGTTTGTCTGGATACATTGACGTTTTTTTAATCGCTTGATGCATAAGATGGATACGCGTCACCAAGTAAAGTATCCTTGTGGCAGCAGCTCGATGAGGCAGCTTTTTCACGGGGCTGTGGTATTTTTCATGTTAAGGCAGGTGTCGGCGTGTTGAATGTGCAGTCACAGTTTTGACCACTTGTTAAGACGAGCTGGCAGATGGGAGGAAAAACGGCTCTCTGGAAACTGAAAAGGTGTTCCTGAGTAAGACTGAAGCACCGTAGTGCATTTATGAAGTCTGAGAAAATTCTGTCCCGTTCACTCCAGCTCCTCGTTTAAAATTGAGCTGCAACACAACTGGACTCTCCTCAAGAATTTAACGCCATTTACCTGCGATTCAAATGAAGGGGCAACCTTTTTTGTTCTGGCAAACCGCAAACACGAAATTACATTCTGGAAGTGATGATGGGTGCCGATGGTTCAGATGGTAAAGGCATTTGGAAATGAGATTTGTATGATTGTCCTCCAACAAATGCTTGTAATGCGTGTTAGTACCTGTGTTCACAAAATATCTCAAACCACTGGACAAATTTTAATAAAACTCTGAATGTAGTCAGTAAATTCCAAAGTTCATGCTCAATAATCCAGGTAGTAAATCCAACAAAGTTAAGTCAAATCCTCTGGACGGCTTATTTGTGTTGAAACGTTTCGTCTTTCATCCATAGGGCTTCATCAGTTCCGTAATTGTCCTGTAAGTAGCATACTCGGATAGTAGGGGGCTGAATAGACTAGTCGACTAGTCGATTCTAGGACATCTCGAGAGTTTTTAAATATCATGTCGACAAGTCTGTCAGTGATTGTCACGTGATCATCGCTGGTGGTTTGCTACACAATGGATTCATTCAAGCAGATGGAAGGTGAGGAGCAGGCCAAGTCTTGCCAAACAGGTAGAAATTCATCAAGTCTGGAAGTGTATCACTAAAAAATGACTCTTCTGGTTCAACCGTCCGTGGTGGATCCCATCACCGCCCGCTCCGCTCTTTTTAAGTGTTTTTATTGAATCCATGGTGGGATCCACCACCTCCCACACAGCTGTTCTTAGTTTATTTAATCCACTAAAATAAAAATAAAAATGGGGCCGCACCACCGCCACCATCGCCGCAGTGGTTCATTTTATTTAGTGGATTAAATAAAATAAAACTAACTTTTACAGCATACTAATAGTTTTGGTTTTTCCTGTGATTTGGGCCTTTTTGCAGTATGATAAATGGTAGAAGCATAAATATACACTCCCAATGTTTTGTTTTTTTGTAAATGACTTTTTTTTTGTGAATAGAGCTTTGAGTTCTTATGACGTCACATCGACTAGTCAACGTCGACTTTTTATCATGTTGAAGTCGACTTAGAAAAACATGTGTTCAACCCCAATCACACAGTGGTCCAACAAGTTTGATGGTGATAAGATGGTTTCTGGAGTCCGCTCTCTCCATCGTCGACTCGTCTAAGGCAGCCATGTCCAAAATGGTTCAAAACATCAAAACACTCAAATCACTTTGGCCATGACTGCCTCATGCAAGTCGACGAGGGAGAGGGCAGACTCCATAAACCATCTTATCACCATCAAACTGGTTGGTCCACTATGCGAGTATGCTACTTACGGGACTCAGTTTGTCGTGGCTCCTCGGACTGATGAAGTCCTTCGGATGAAAGACAAAACTAATAACCCGAAGAAACTGTCCAGAGGACCTGACTTTGTCAGTGGATTGTACCTTCACAAGTGATGAACATTTGGAGTGAACCTGATTCAAGATGGCTACAACTGATCAACCTTAGCAAACGCAAACATCACTATAACTTAACCAGCTCTACAGAGTGGTAGTAGCTGAGCATCATCCCCAACACATACTCTCAGCACAAACGAACTGCATGAAATCTTTAAAACGTTGGCGTTCACTGTTGGAGTCTCTGTTAGTGAAATATCTTGAGAACCAGTGGACAGAATAATTAATTACTGGATGCATGTTTAACCGATAACCGTATATTTCGGACTATAAGGCACAATTAAATCCTTTAATTTTCTCAAAAATTGACAGTGAGCCTTACAATCTAGTGCACCTTATGTATTAATCCTGGTTGTGCTTACTGACCTCAAACTGATTTTATATGGTACAACTGAACAATGTTGAGTTATTGTGAATGAGTTGAATAAAGTATGACTTCTGTTTTATTTCACTTACTATATGCCTTATAGTCTGAAAAATATGGTAAATCTTTGAACCCAATCAATTTAAGATTGCCACCAAAGCAAACACAAAATTGTCTAAAACTCAGCTTTACAGATCTTTAGGTGCAATTTGTTGAGTCATTCACAACACTTATATGTAACAAACATGCAACATTTGTAAAACTATGGCTTTCATGCCAGAGGGCGAAATGCATTTCTTCAAGAAATGTTTTTCATTATTATAATTTTAGCATAACGTAATAATTTGTCTGTCTTTGGTGTCACCAACATGACAGCACCAGTTGAAAGTCGAGCCTCATCGCTCAGACAAGATTTCAAGAAATGGCCTTTTCGGTTAATGGCCCAGATGACAAATGGGAGAAGTGAGGGAGGAGGGTTAAAAGACAAGGATGTGAGTCGGCACAGGAATGACCCTGATGGTTATGTAAGAAAGATGAAAACGTAACGCGGCGCTCATACTCCGACCTTGCTTTAGTAGTAACTTTTTCCTGGAGTCATCTTTCTGCAACATTACCTGAATCATTTTCCTACAGTGACAGACGTCGTCCTGTTAAATGTATTTTAGATGAGCAGAGGCGATATCCGTGACTTTTTCATTTGAAACAAAAGTTGCTCATTGATTAATGCAGATCAGCATGGAAACCCATGCCAGTAGGAGCGCATCAAGCGTACATACGTATTCATCCTATTTTTACTTAAAAAAATATAAAAAAAACCCTCAGTTCATTCTCGTACAAGGACAAGTTTCTGCTAAATCACCACTGACAGTTCCTGTCTGAGAGGGTTTTGTCTGGAGATGGAGGAGACGACAAAAATGTGAGCAGCCTGAAATTTTAAGTAAACTCCTGTGTTTTCCGTCAGCCTTTAGTGTTCAGTTCAATAGCCTTTGATAAGACTAATCCATGTCCACAGTTTAACAGTGTAACAGACTTTTATGTAAAATACATAAAGATACACCTGCCACTGTTGCTTGGATAAGAAAAACTGAAGAAAAAACAAAACAGGAGATATTAAAAAAAAAGATCTCTCACACATTGTCCTAGACAGAGCACGGTTTGAGGCATAAAAAAATTCTATCAAAGCAAAGCAACATAGACATAATACATGTGTATGTGGAGTGGGTAGGGGGTGGGGGTCCCGGCACGTCCGCCAGGTGAGTGACGCAGCCCTTGGCGCTTTCGCATCTCCTAGGTTGCTGCGCCAGGGGAGCTGAGGGAGACCAATGGAGACACTGAGTTTTAAGGAAGGCCTCCCCCAAGCCATAGTCCTGATGAGAGGTGTTTGTTTATCAGCCAGCTCGGTTGAGCTCTGTCACAGGTCCACGACCTTGGGGCAGGGAGGGCGGACAGAGAGTCTTTGTTTCTATAGCATCCAAGGAGACATTTGAGAGTTCGCCTTCATAGGCCAGGTTCAGATTCAGATAACATTATTTTTAGGTCAGGCTAAACTCGTAAATTTCCATGTCTGCCTCAACAGTCTCAAGAATCAAACGCAACACATTCAAGATATGTTCAACAAGTCATAGAAAAGTTTGACAATAATTGCACGTGGGGATACAAATTTTTCAAAATATTTATGGATTTCCGGCTTTTGATATAACCAACCTCAATGACCGTCTGAAGCGTTTGAAAGATTGCTGCAGAAACCTTTTCTTGAAAGAATAAAGAATAATCTTTAACGTCTGATATACAGTAATGCTGAATTCCACAAAATAATCTTTGCTTCTTAATCTTGGTCCTGACATCCTAACGCTGCAGGAGCACTTTGTAGCTTACGGACACCTGGTCATGATTTGAAAAAGATTTGCTCAGAAGAAAATCAGATCCTGAAGCACAATCAGAATACACAGGAAGATGATGAAAGAGGGGCTGCAGTCCTGAACGACTTAATAATGACAGAGCTACAGCTTGAGTGGCCGTCTTGGTCTGTACCATCTCCTTATTGAGATGCTTTGTTGGGATTTGAGAAGATGAAGAGTTGAAAAACCTTCACTGTGTTACTGTTAAAGCGGCTCCACAGCAGTTTCCCCACGTCAGGCTCACGTCTTTTCCCCTTCAGTTGAATTTAAGAGGAACCTGCCAGCTGATGCTTTCAGGTGGCCCAGATTCCCGATGCAATAGTTTAGCTTCTAAACTGGTCGACTTGTGGATTTATGTAAACGTCCAAAGTGGTTCATTGCACACGGCGCCACACCGTGTCTCTGTTGTTTTAGTGTTTAATCTTTTGGTGCAACTTTGTAAAGTTGTGATTTCATTGCTGTCTGCGTGTGCACGAGTCTGTAAGACATTAACTGTTCAACAGCAGATTTGTTACTAATAGGTTTTTGCTAGATCACTGAGCAGGAAAGCTGTCAGCACTGCATGTCCTCTGTTGTTTCTGAGCTTTAGAACCTTATTCCAGCGGTATTTACGTCTGTCTTCTGTGTAAATATAGGTGTTGGGATGGATGGGTGTTGCTTGTTTGTGTACTGATGCGTGGAACAGTCTAATGTGGGCGACTCTTGTCTCTGCTGTTAGGCCTGTAGCTTTGGACTGCAGCAGAAACTAAGTCATAACAAAGATCTGCTCTGCAGTGAAGTGACAAAGCTTGTAAACTATCACTGACCACTGGAACAAAGCTTAAAATTATTGTGAATTTAGGCCATTTCGTAAGAAACTTTGAAGGCTGTTGGGGTGGGATATATAAAAGTTATGCAATGATCGCAAGAAAAAAAAAAACACGGACACCACCAAGTCATTGGTTCAGGTATGTTGACACCTGGGTTAAAATACAATCTCAGGAAGTCCAACATTTCACTGATTGCATCAACTCTGTGGCTAAATATATCAAGTTCACATGAGAAGATGTAAAAAAATGGTAGGCTGGCTTTCTTGGACTGTGAGGTCTCAGTTTCTGATGGACGACATTTGCAAACTGAGGTGTACTGCAAACCCACCCACACAGACCAGTATTTGCAGTTTGACTCCCATCACCCTCTGGAGCACAAGTTAGGAGTCATCAGG
>JARVGQ010000001.1:24014681-24028720 GCA_031762355.1 Hypsolebias martinsi | reverse complement strand
AACTCATTTTCAAGAGAGACCTGTTTAGGGAGCAGATGGTGGGGGTTGAGGGCCTTGCTCAGGGGCCCAGGGTGGGGCGAGTGAGGGTGGAGGCAGGTGTGGATGTTTCACCTTTTTCCACCCACATTTTTTGATGTTGTCGTTACAGGGGCTTGAACCGGCGATCTTCCGATCACAGGCCCACTGTCTCTAACCTCTGCGCCACCACTCCCCTAATCCCCTAGTCCAGTGGGATGGAAACATATTAATGCTCACTTTTCCTGGGTTAAACTTTAAATTTAAAAGTATTCAGTCCATTAAAACCGAAAGTCCCCTTCAAGGACATGCTGGTGACTCTAAAACAAAGTTTTCCATTGTGTCACTAGGTGATTATCAAGAGGATAGGAAAGGTGGCAACATATACTTTCCTTTCTGTTGTCACTTTTTTAGGAGTTAACTTTTTGTTTAGCTGATAATTATTTCAACAAACACAACACTTTTTTTCTGTCTCATTTACAGCAACAGAAGGGACGGTGGTGCTAAAAGTTCAATGCCCTTTTTGAACAGCTCATGTGTAATTCTTAAAATGGTGACAGTTTCTGCCGTGGACCTGGATGGACCTGCACACATCTCTAATGCAAGAAGGCGATAGTGAACAAACTTATTTGGCAGACACCACGGCGGTTTTTCACGTTTCCAAGTTGTGATGAAATTTTATTTTTGTGCAGTATCAAAAAATAGTTTTTGTTGTAAATTACAGCTATGCTCATACATAAATTTAAATTCAATTGTTTTTGTTAGAACCCAACCAATATATTGGTAGGAGCCGATATTTTAGGGCAATATTGGCATTTGGGGACATATCGTAACGGTAATAATGTCCTATTATGTGTCAATACAAACTCTGGGAACAAAATGAGTACTTACTGGCAAAAGGCGTTATTGCACAATGTATCCAGTTTCCCCAATGTGCAGTTTGGTTGTAAAAGTGATATGTCAAAGAGTAAACGTTGTTTCTTCACTTTAGAGTCCCAGATCACTCTTCATTAATGCAGAATGCGGTAGTCTGCTTGAACTTTACTCTCGCTCCTTTCCTCACATGTTCCATCACACTGGCCATGTCGTCTTAACGAACAGGATGGCAGTTTAATCAACTTAAAGTTTTCCCCTCTAAAAAGGATAAATCCCTTCCAAGTTGCACCTGTCTGGCTCTAGTCTTAACCTGATCTTTCCTTGTTCGGCCTCAGTCTTAACATTTAGCCTTCCTGAACATGTCCTACCGAAATGTTTCCGCAGCTCCTTTGTGTCGGTCTTTGCCCCAGTTCTTTACAAGTTTCCCTGCTTGAGCTCCTGCTGTTTTTGTTGTGGTACCCTGCTCTCCACCTCTTTTTCAACTCCCCTTCCATTCTTCTTTATCTCCCTCAACTTGCCTCTGTTTCTCTGCCTGTCATGTATATTTAATGCCTTTGAGACCTTCAAGTCTTTGCCAGTTTGGCGTGGCTTGACAGTAAAACAGTTGAACTCTGTATGTGGTCGTGCTACACAAGAAATGTGGAAAAAGTTTGGACGGAGGAGGTTGCATAATGATGAGGAAACAAACAAAAAAAAAAATCAGCATTTAAAAAACAATGTCATGTTTTTGGATGTGGATTGTTTGAACTAGACTTTAAGGAATTCTTCTAAATGAGGCTTCTGGACAGAAAAAAAAAAAAAACTAAACCTGAATTAAACTTAATTTTGGCTAACTGGTTACCAGAGCTCCTTTTGCAGTTTACTTCTGAATTATATTAGTTTTCTAAACAAGAAAATTTTCCATCCTTAAAAAGTTGCAACTTTCTGTTAAAAAAAAAGTTGGTCCATAGTACTAAAGTGACCAAATTGCACAAGACAAACACAAGTAAAATTTGCTAACAATTTTCACCTTTGTGATAAACTGCTTTTAAGTTTCCCGTAATGAACTTTTGCTGACCCCTTGGTCAGGTTACCCTTAGAAAAGAGTGTGATGTCAATGGGTTCTCAACGTAGTTCAAGGGGTATCGAAGCCAGCTGCAGTCTTCTTACACACAGCGCAAGATGTGGTTCATGGGCAGAGTTGAGTGTTTTTAGGAGACATTTTGGTGGTTTAGGGAGACAACCAAGCTTCTTGTTCGTAGGGCAGAGGGGGAGAATATTTTCAGCCATAATAATAAAACCTTCTTAACTTTTAAACAACAATTTCCTGGCTGTTGGTAAAATACGTGAACCATTAAATGGATTTTAATGAAAGCCAAAGGAATCGTTCAAGGTGCAGCTTCATCTACAAGCTTTGGACATATCTCAAGTTACTTGCCAAAGCTGATTGGATCTCTTTTTGAGCTTGTATATAAAGTGGTAGCTGGCAGTCATCCTAGACAATCATCAAGCCATCTTTCAAACGTTGGCATTCAAAGTGCTAAACTTTATGCAATCCTTTAAAGCACAAGTTTTTCGAGACTCACAGTCAGCTTTCAGTGACAGTCGAGACTCAAATTTAAGATTTTCTCACTGATGCTGTTTGAAGCTGTACTGTCGCAATCAAATATCACTGTTAAAACACAAAACAGCTAATTTAATGATACGGTTTCAATTCAGTTTATTTATACAGCGCCGTCACAGCAGAAGTCATCTCTGGGCAATTTAACTACGTCGCAGACTCGTCTTCAGCAAGCAAGAAGGTGACAGTAGAAAGGGAAAGCTCCCTCCATGAAGAAGAAACCTGTAGCAGAACCAGGCTCAAGACCAGCGGACTTCTGCTTTGACTGGCTGGGTTTGGTAGGAACAGATAAACAATGGCAGGTCAAGAATCACATGTTAAGATAGTGATACTGTCTGTAGTATCAAATGAAACATTAAAATTTAACTATTCATTTTAAGAAATAAGGTCAGTTTGTCCTCTAGTAGTCTTAAGACTAACAAGCCAATCCTAACTATAGAATTTACCAAAAAGGAAAGTCTTAAAACTGGACAATGTGTCAGCCTCACGGACAGAAACTGGAAATTGGTTCCGCAAGAGAGGAGCCTGATAACTGGAAGATCTTCCTCCCATTCTGCTTTTGGAAACTCTAGGGACCACAAGTAAACCTGCAGTCTGAGAGTGGAGTGCTCTGTCAGGAAAATATTGAACAGTAAGATCTGTAACATAAGATGGAGCTAGGCTGTTGAGGGCTTTGTAGGTTAGATGTAAGATTTTGAATTCAATTCTGAATTCAAATGATCAGTAAAATGATCAGTAAGTTTATATGCTAGAAAGGAAAAATATTGTATTTTACACTGAACTAATGACATTTTATTTAAAGGTAAAACTCCTAACTTCAGCCTTTTTTTCAATACTCAGCAATGCTTTCACAAATTCAAAGGTCAAACTGCAGGAAAGTATTTTAGAAAAGATTATACCTGTAGCTTTAGTTGAGCGCACACACTGAATATAAAAGGCTCTCTAAATAAAATCACTCGTTCAAGCATTAACTGAACGATGAACTTAACCATCACAATTTTCATTCTAAGCTTCTTTTTTTTTTGGCCTATACAACGGTCTACAACATGCAAACAGTTTGTTTTTCTCACTTGCAGGTTGCTTCAGATAAATAAAAACTATGTTGGCCCTGAGGGTTAAACTCGTTACAAAAAAAAAGAAAAAAAAAAACTAAGTAAATAAACATAAAAATGTTAAAAGCAGCAAATTTTTTTATCTGTTCATTAAAAAAAAAATTTCATCAGTCATAAAAGCTGTTGAGCTTTTTCTCCTAAGGCCGTGAACTAACAGGAGTTTTCCTGAATGCAGTGCGGAAATTCCGAGAAAGCAAAATAGATCTCTCTTGTCCTTCACTCTGCGATCTCTTCAGTTCCCGTTTACCTCGAGTTACGTCCGGCTGACGTTGCCTCGGCCTGTCTGGTGAAATGAAACCAGGAGAGAAGCCCCACGAGGTCCAACCTGACATTTCTCTGTTTGATGGACCACATGTTCCTCTCCACTTTCCTGTTTTCTTGTCTGTGTGAGACGAATGGAGAATAAGATCGAGACGTTGATAGATGATGGCTCCGCTCAAGTCAAGTTGTACATGAAGTTATTTACGTGCAGCGTGTTTGAGTGGATTCAGGATGGATTAATGTGCTGCAGCAAGCTCTGATCCTCCACTTTAATTAGTATTCCTTAACTCTGGAATCCTCTTGGTCACTAAAGCAGAGAAGTACATAAAACTGTACTTTGTATTGTACAGGAGGAGTGTGGGAGGAAGTCCAAAGTTGAGCTTTTGGCTACGGTTTCTTGGTTGGGTGTATTTTATTTTATTTTTTTAAGAAAGATTTTCAAAGAACATAAATTAAAAACTGGACACTCATGTCTCTAGTTGTTCTGTTTTGCTCATAAACACAAGCACTAATGGTCTGAAGCTGCTTATAAATAAAAACGTAATGTTGGGTTAAAACATCCTAAATATAAATAATTTTACTTTATTCATATTTGTGTTGGTTTTAATTTTGCTCGTTTAGTTCACTTCCTATATTGTCCTTGTGTCACACACAAGATTAAAGCACATTTCATCTCCTTCTCAGACTTTATTTTATTTTTACTAAATTTATCAACTTATTTCCAATTTTTAATGATCTAATGTCAGTAATTACTCCACCAAAGCAAAACTAAATGTTAGAACTAAATAATGCATAATCCTTTGGCAAAAAGTGGTATACAACTAGCTTCTTAGTTTATTATTAAATAAAACACACACAGACAGTCCTGTTTAAACATACGTGACCATTTTAGTTTTCCACAATTAAACTCAAACTACAAAAAATAAAATAATATAAAGCAATTTTTTCCCTGAATATAAAAGCTGAATATTTTTAAATCATCCAGATTATTTTAGGACTTTGTAATACAGTAAAACACACTGGTTTAAAATTAATCAATGATTGGAAAAAAAATTTTTTCCCACCAATGATTGTCTATATAAAATTTTTATTTGTTGGTAATTCTTGCTTTTAATAACTAATTTAAAAAGTCATTAAGTTTTGTATGTTCGCTTAAATCCACTAAACGGCATTTTTGAACTACAAAAAGTTTAATATTGTTCATTTTAACTTCACACTCAAACAATTAAACTAACTGTTATAACACTTTTCAGACAAAAGAAAATTTTTTTTTGCTTTATTTGAAACAGGGATGCTTTAATATTTTTATGGGTGTTAAATGAAGTTTCTGATTAAGTAATGAAAACAATCATTGTGAATAAATTAGTTTTTCTGATTGTCACAAAATATAAATGTATGATGTTTAACAGAGGCGGTACCTGATGCAGTCTGTTTTTTTTTTAGCTGCCTTTATCCTTGGAATTTACTAAATTGAATCTTATATTAAAGGATGTAATTTATCAAATAAAACCCTTTAATATGTTGTAATCTTTGTGAAACAATACATTCCATGTATTCCACACAATATTTATCATTTATATTTAATTTTGTGTGGGCTGCCAATGATTCTGACACGATGCGTTGTGTATTTTACAGAAACGTTTCATCGAGCAGCTTGATCCATGTTTCACAAAGACACAGAAGCAAAGTTTGCGTCAAAGAAACGAGCGTGGGCGGTGAATTAAAAAATATGTGTTTAAGGAGAGACGTACTTTCCAAGTGTTGATCATATTCACTTTGCGGGAGGTTTCATTTGGCGTCACTGATCAAAGATGAAAAACGATTTGAGGTGAGACAGCAGGAAAAAAAAAAAAAAAACGAAGTCTCGACAACCCAAAGCAGCATCTAAGTGTTCAAATGAAGGTGAAAGTGCAACATGAAAACTGCTAAATATCTATTTGCCTTAAGATATATCATCATATGAGGCAGAGATAACATAGGAAAACAAAGAAAATTTAAAAATCTAAATTAATTAAAATCCAAAACCATATTTGACAAACCCAACAAAGTAAACTGAAGTAAATGAAGGCTGCGTGAAGCGAGCTGCCATTTCTGAGTTAAAATTGAACTGAACTTTGAGCTAAGACGGACCCTGCAGTGGAAGAGAGCAGTTCATTACCTTCTGTGTGAACAACATGACCTTTAATTAGCTGATAACATTTTGTGGGACCGTGTCAAACTGAATAAAACATTTTAATACCCAGGGGATATTTGTGTTTGATGTAACAGAATTATTTTGTAGTTTAGGTTTTAGCTTGTGGACTATTTCCCATATCAGTTAGCAATATGAGATTTGGATCTAGACCAATACAGACTCAGTGCCCTCAATAACTGTGTGCTGATAACTAATACAAAAAATATGGAAAGCTTTACAGTAGTTCCTCGATACTTTGCAGTTCGACTTTAGCAGACTATCTTTCACGAGTTTTCAGTGTAAGATTGTACAAAACACACGACTTGGAAATGGGGAAAGACAAACCCCACCCCGACCCCTCCTTTCTCTTTCTCAGGCTGTCTGCCACAGCAGAGGTGATGGGGAAAGATAGACCCCCGTCCCCTCAATTCTTTTCTGAGGCTGTCTGTTACAGCAGAGACAGTGGGGAAAGACAGACCCCACCCCGCACCCTCCTTTCTTTTTCTTTGCTGTGACAGACAGCCTCAGAAAGTGAAAGGAGGGGACAGTAAATCAGTTTGAAAAAGGAGTGGCTGAGTGAGGCTCACTCAGGTATAAGACAGACCCAACCCTCATTTCTCTTTCCGAGGCTGTCTGTCACAGCCGAGAAAGAGAAAGGAGGGGTGGGGTCCATCTTTCCCCATCATGTCCCAGAGACGCACAACAGGCGGGTGCACAACAGACATCCTCAGAAAAAGAAAGGAGGGGGACGGGGGTTATCTGTCTTATACCTGAGTGAGGGTTATGAATGAGAACAGTGCTCCTGGTGCTCAATAATGGTAGCATCAGTCTGTCAGCTCTCTTTCGCTCTGCTCTTTTAGATAATTTTAGAGAGTTCAGAACATTGAGAACATTACAAGAGTGTGGGAAGGGTTTATGAAGCCTTAAAGCACAGTATATAACTACTAAAATAAATATAACGTCCCTACTTTGCAGATTTTCACTTAATTGTGGGGGTGTCTGGAATGGAACCCCTGCGATAAGTGAGGGGCTACTGTTTGTTTAACTCAGAATTTGTAGAGACAAAAACACTAAAATCAATCAGTTTAATATCACACAAAGCATTGTTTAAAGTGTGTTGTTGCAACATGAGGCCTCTCCTTTAAGAAGTGTGATTTGATAGGCAGAGCACCCTCCATGGATGGATGGATGGATGGATGGATGGATGGATGGTTTACATAAGGACTATCTCCAGGTTCTCCAACCTTTTGACATAATCTGGTTGTTCACAACTTTTACAGTAGGCAAATAATCTATCACATACACAGTATGATGTTCTCTAATGAAGTATTTACGTTGTAAG
Source organism: Hypsolebias martinsi (assembly GCA_031762355.1). NCBI lineage: Eukaryota > Metazoa > Chordata > Actinopteri > Cyprinodontiformes > Rivulidae > Hypsolebias > Hypsolebias martinsi. The sequence continues at coordinate 24,021,341 of JARVGQ010000001.1, read as the reverse complement.
AAGTTAACCTGCACCATCAAGACCTATGGTTTTTACTTTTGTCATTTATTTTCTAAATGAGGGTTTGCCTGGTATATTTTATCAAATTATAGCACATGAAGTCCTTTACAGAGAATACTATTTCCCCAGATTCACAGATAGCTCCCCTAAAATTATTATTTCATTCAAATTGATTTATTATTTAAAGGATTTCAGCTCATGTAGTCATTTGATACTATTTATTCCACCCATATCAAGATGTCCTGTTGGCAGACGTTGTTTCCGTTGAGTCACCCTCTGTCTGACGGTGCTCGTCATCCATGCAGGTCTGAACAGCTTGTAAGTCAGAGTCTGCGCTCGTGTGTCCACTCAACCCGTCGTCCATAACCTCACACAGCTTGTAGTGCTGTCAGACATCTGGTTGCCACTGACTCTAATGGCTGTTCTGATGTTTAATACTACAGGACTGTTTGTGGGAGCTGGCGGCTGGTGTTTGTGCTCAAGTGTTTGTGGTGGAAATCTTGCTTTGCATTTGCTTTTGTTGCTTTGTATATTAAACAAAATTTAGACACATTATGGACAATTTTTATAGGGATGTACTATATTTGATTTTTGGCCGATATGCCGATATGGTAAAACTTATTTGGCCGATAACCAATACAATATTTTATATACTTTCCTTTGTCAGAACATAGCCCTCTTATTTAGGCTTATTTGCTACAAAAATAGTTTAACAGCTATAAGAGCTGGTGACATATATTTAGTAACAGCCATATGCATAGCACTTTAACTTATATTAAATGAGAAGTGTTAAATATTGTTTATAACTGATTAGTCACCTGTGATGCTGTCTCACTCGAAGAGGCTAGTTCTGGGTTCCTAGCTGCAGTGTGGGACCCTCTGCACTCTTCTGCATGAAAGCCAGTAGGGATGTGTGATATGGCATAAAATTCATATCACAATATGTACTGTGAAGGGTGGCGATAACGATATATATCACAATATGTGTTTTGATATAAAACTTGCAAAAGGAATGAAAAAGCATAAGTTGTCCTTTTGCCATCATTTATTTTGAAAACTGCTATACCACAAAATAATCTCAATTAAGAAAATTCCACTACTAGGTCTAAAGTTTTAAAATAAACAAATCAAGCATTAGGCTTCTTTCTTGTAGTGCAAAACCGGGCAAAAGATATCAAATGTAGTTTTAAACAAAAGAATGTTAACTCAACAGTTTCCTGTATATTCACTTATGGAATGAACAGCAACAGAGCAGAATTTTACACTGAAAACACTTCACCCTCCAATGGACGTCTCCTTCCTCTTTAAGGAGAGCTGACACAAAATGGCCACCAGTTTCCTCTGTGGCTTTGACCAGAGGGTCTCGCAGAAAAATCCCACAACACAGCGTTCTTTTCACAGATCAGAGAGCAGGTTTCTCTAAAGCTGACCAATGCTTTAACTTTCAACGAAAAAAAAAATAAATAAAAAAAAAAAAAATAAACTTTTGATGGAACACTGTTTTGCGCATGCGTCCGAATATGGCAATACTACGGTACTTCAAGCCGGACGTGGTTAGCTTGTAGCTTTGCTACTTAGCTCTCAAAGATAAGACTTTAACACCACTTACGCACAGTTTTCAACACAAAAAAATAACAATTAAATCAGACAACTGATTTTACACTTTAACACCACTTACTCAGTTTTAAATTGAAAAAGTAACTATTACATCTGACAACTGATTTTACATCAGACACAGCGTTACTGCGGTTAGCCGGTAGAAGACAGATCTCAATCGTAGGCTAAATGTCTATTGTTTCTACCTTGTGCCGTTTATGTAGCGCATTCCTAAAAGACAGCCTTTTTAAGTTCAGTTTTTGTCTATCCATTGTGCTGTAAGACTAATAATGCTAACTGGGCTAACTCTTGCCGTCCAAGTGTCTGTGGTAAAACTCACCCAGGTGCTATCGGCTATTAGCTTCTCAATGATGTGGGAAACGAAGGCTTGTAACTCAAGTAAGCAGGTTACGTCAGAAAAATATCTCCGACTGGGGCGACGTAACGAGGCTCAACGTAGTCCATAAATCTTCGGAATCCGATATCTTCACCAACAAAAAATAATTTCCACACCACAGACATTTTGAATTTTCCTCTTTACAGTGAAATCAGGTACAGGTAGGCACGCATGACGTCATCATGTTGTGCTGCTGCTGCAGGCATCCTTGTCACTGGGTTGTCATAAAAAAGGTGTATTTTTTTTAATATCAGTGAGTTATTTTGATGGAATGGCCAATGTCCGATATTGAACTTTAACGCTAATATCAGCCGATACCATGCCGATAATATTGTGCATCCCTAATTTTTATTTTTTTCCTGATGCCGGGAATGAAAAAAGCACCAGAGCAGATGGAATGGAAAGCAGGTTTTAAGTAAGAATACCTGACTGGAGGAGGGGGAGAACATAAAAAAATACCTTTTTACTAAATTAAAAGATGGTTTTAAATGAAAGATAACGCAGATGAGGAGCTTAGGTTCAGTGGGAGAAAGAGGAGAAGAAAAGTGTAGAGAAAATTCAGTCATTGGAAGAAACTAGGTAAAAAGGAAGGGCGGAGAAAATACGAACTGAGAAGTTTGTGTGCTCAAAGGCGAAGCGACGGCAGAATGGCGGAAATAATTGATAGAAATTTCAAATAAAGTGTGGAAAAGACGGGAAGTGTAAGAGATCCATGCTGCTCATTTAGGTCATTAAACCTCCTCCTGATGCATTCAGACTCTGAGAGGAGCTTCTTTTGATGAAAGGCAACAAGGATCTGAAATTAGGGCTCGTGTACGTACTGCTCTGTGAACACGCTTGGTGTCAAAGCAGATGCTGCTTGAAGGTGCAAATGCAAATGTACTTTGTGCCTTGGAGGGGAATTGCACAGCTGTTGTTCTGAAGTGCTAAGAGGACAAATACAACAACAAAAAAAAAAAACATGGTGGTGAGAAAAACTCAAAGGAAAGAAAGGAGTTTAAATAATTTTAAAAGAATAAATGAAGCCAAGGGATGCCTTAGGGAACACAAACTGGGAAACGGAGGAAGATGGATGATAGTCTGAGATGGAAAAGGACCAGAACCTGTGGAGAGTCGGGAAATGAAGGCGGAATTAAAAAGGTATGAGCAAAATTGAAATAGAGAGGAAGCGTGGCTGTGATGTGGTTTCAGGTACTTGTGCAACAGCTGAGAGTTTCCAGATGAGCTTTGGACCAGCGTAAGTCACAGACAGCCACAGGCGATAAAGCCTATCAAACCTGAAAATGTCACAAAACCTCAGGCCGTGTCCACACCTGGTTTTAACACGCTCCCTGTGTAATTCAATCACAAGTCGGATGGCTCCAAGAACCTCACAAACCATGCATTTTAATGAGGAATGTGACCAGGGCCATGATTTAAATTCCCTCAGTTTTGGTTCTGTAGTTAACAATTTAAATCGTGTTTACTTTGGTAACCATGTTTAAACCATCTCCCAACATTGGCAATTCAAGCAAAATTACAATTTGATAGCTTTTTGTCAATCTGAACGTTGGTTTTCTTAATATGTCGCATGACTTAAAAAGTATGCACATTGACAGATATTTGTGAGCTACCTAAGCCAAATCTGTCAAAACCCAAATATGCCGCTCTGCATACAGTAACACTGCAACCTTTCACGATGCTTAGGTGACTGAAGAGGCTGAAGAGAAGAAAATAGGAGCACAAGGTAAAGCTGGAGAAAAGTAAACTTTAGTCAGTTCCCTAAAACAGAAAACCTGAGGTGGAGGTCACACCATGTAAGAACCAGCAGAAGAAGAGCTGACTGGATATTGTGGAGAGCCTGTGATCCACAAAGTTTGTCAGTAAATCTCACCACCCGCTGTCCCTATCTGTGCCACAAGCTTCTGTTTGGGTCTTTAGCACTGCAGACGATTTTGCAAGCCTGCTGCATCCCCTGATAATTCCTGATAAGACCAGTATGCTGGTAGGCTTATTTATACAAAAAAAAAAAAAAAAAAAAACTTTAAGATATGACATGAAAGTGGAGCAGACTTTCTGAGGATGCTCAGATCCTTTCAGGCCATAAGTTCCTGCAGATGTTATCAATCTGTGGAGGCCACCACACTGCTGTGGTCTGCTGGGGGGCAGCATCATGGCCAGAGATACCTTTAGGCTCAACAACCCCATTAACGAGGCTGGGGGAATCATTGCACAGAACTTGGAAACATTTAACTCAGTGAGGAGTAAACTGCCCTCCAACAACGATCACAACTTGGCATATTTCAAAGGCAGCAGAGGTCTTTCTCCAACAGACTCATTTAAGAACATTTCAGGAAGTCATACCTTTTGTATAGATTCTTAAACCAATCAGAACATGGCAAACAGTGAGTTTAATTGTCAAATAGAGGTCTTTTTTTTTGGTAGACGTCTCACGTCTCATCTGAAAATCTTTTCCAGGTCTGATGGATTGAAAGTTCCAGATTTATGTCACTGTTTAACCAATTTTTAGAATAATTGAAGTCACTAGAATAACTCCACCCATGTCTCTTGTTAATTGTTTGGGTCCTCGCCACTTAAACAACTTAAAGACCTCTTGTTAGGTACTAAAAAAAGTTAGATCTGAGACCAATTCTTCTGTTTGTTGTTTTTTATTGCCCATTGCAAGGCAAGGATGGAAACTGGAAATACAATCTGTCTTGTGAATTAGTTAACTTGAAAAATAAGTAATGGCTTCCACTTTGGTGTGTGGCTGCATCTAGGCCACATGTGTCAAACTCGAGGCCCGGTGACAAAATGTGGCCCTCGTTTACATTTTATCTGGTGCAACAGAGAACATCAAATGAGACCAATCAAACTCTTGTTGAGGAACCTGCAACCAAGAAAAGATGTAGGGTATCTAACTTAATGAAGATTCTGAAGTTGGCCCTTAGTTTGAAAAAGGTTTAAATTTTGCCCCCCTTTTGTGAGTTGGACACCCCTAAGCAAAAGAAAGGGCCATATCTAAAACTGGGATAAAGTGACATTTCACCAATTAAAGTAGTATTACAGTGATTTTCCTGGTTAGGGATTTATGAGTTTATCAACTTCTAGGTAAAAGCTGTTCCTCAGTCTAGTGGTTCTGTACTTAATGCTCCTCAACTTCCTGCGTGAGTGGAGCCGGGCAAAAAGTGTGTGTGCTGGGTGAGTGAGGTCCTTCATGATGCAGGTGGCCCTCTGGAGGTCTAGATGTCTTTGATGATGGGGAGACTGACTCCCAACAGTTTAAAGTTGCATAAAAGTAAAGCTTTCTCAAATGACTGGGGTGATTTTATTTAATTTTTTAATAATGTGAGCATAAACAGCTGATTTTTTTAAGAGTTCGGCTTGTTGCCCTTTTCTGAGACATTTAATCTGCTGCACTATGTGATGCACACAAAGAAGTCTCCTTCCATTCCAGCCCCCTAACAGGTATATGTCATTCCTCTTTTCAGGCTTTAGAGGATCCTCATTCATTTGAGCCATTTCATTAATTATTTACTATAAATAGACAGGGCTATTAATTCCGATTAACCTCAGGTATCTCTCCAAGACCTGCTCATTTTGATCGTATCTTAAATTAAGTAGAAGATCAATATCCTAATTGAGAATCGTTGTAAACATATCTGCTTCGGAGACGTGTTACAGATCATCTCAGAACAGCTTTTATTTGAAGCATAGACGTTATGTGACCCAGACACATTACCTGCTAATGGAACATCGCCCCTGATTCTGAAGGACAGAAACCATTTAAATCCAGAAATGAGCAGATTTTCTTTACACCAGTGTTGAACATTTGGAAAGTGTGGCTTTTCTTAATACATCTTGTCAAATTGTTTTTCTAAAAGCTGAACCCGAGGCTGGATCTGCCACGGATTACAAGAGTTTAGCTTAAACACTACATATTTAATTATGTAGAATTTTTTTTTTTTTTGTAATGCTCATGATTAAATGAAGTTGAATAAGTCTATAGGAGTTTGGCCATTTTTGATCAGATGTTTGAACACATCTTTTTGGGATAGGTTACTTTGTTGGAATTCCTATCATTAAAATGGTAGTTTTAGTTTTAGTTGGGCAGCACACTATTATCAACCTGAAAATGGTCTTGCGCTTTCGCCAACTTAAATGCGGCCTGAACTGCAAATGTTAAATCAAAACAACCGACTTGACACCATCACGGGTGCTATTTTATTGGTTCTTGAGTTACCATGGCGACAGTTTACAAAGATGCAATTATTCCCATTGATAAACACTAACAGAGATCTTAGCTTTTAACTACCACAGTGAGCTCACATGATCTAGAGGGCATAGTTCTCTGAACAAAAGACTGATCAACTTTTAGAGCCATTTTGGTTCAAGATGGCTGCCACAGCTACCTCAGAAAGCACAACAGTGACTATAACTCAGACACTCTTTGAGATATCGAGCTGAAATTTGGTATGGTTGCATCTGAGAGTGCGTTGTTCTACATTACTAATGCAAATTTTTAAAAAAATTTCAAGATGGCAGCCAAAGATAATTTCACATGAATATAATTCTGATTTTTAGAGCTATCCATACATCCATCCATCCATTCATCCATTTTCTTCCGCTTATCCGGGGTCGGGTCGCGGGGGTAGCAGCCTAAGTAGGGAGGCCCAGACTTCCCTCTC
>JARVGQ010000001.1:23881120-23902268 GCA_031762355.1 Hypsolebias martinsi | reverse complement strand
AGCTGCAGCGCTCTGTCTGCCTCCACTGGCGCTCCTCCGCCGGGCTGATTGAATTTTAAGTCTTGTTAATCCCACAGAACAGGTACTGGACGGGCGACTAGAAGCTGCACATGTCTCTGCTTCTCCAAGGTTTTTTATTTTGTTTTGAACTTGTTCATCCCTCAGTCACTTTTCTCTTATGATTCCCATCGTGTCTTTCTTCTTCCTGTTTTTGATGATTATCCTCATCTCTATCTTATGGCTGTGATTCCCTGCGAGGAGCTGAAGACGGCGCCGTGATCCGTCTCCGCAGTGTCGACCCGAAAGAGTACACAAGAGGGAGAGGCGCGAATATGAGGAGCAGCAGGGATGCTGGGATGGGGCGACAGGGTGGGGTGGGAGGTGGAGAGGAGAAAACGAGCGATGTGCAAGAGGAGCCGAGATTAGGCGAGGTGGAGAACATTACAGTAACAGTAATAGGTTACTCCGATGGAAAGGAACCAAAAGGCATTTTGACTTTTAACAATTTTAGTCGTTTTCTATAAACTAAAGTACATCTGGCTGAGTAACACAATGAACTGACCTTTTTACAGCTTTTAATTTGTAAAGTCAGGCACTGTGCTCAAATACGTACAGAGCTACTTCTGTTGTTCAAGGTTAACATTCAACACTAATATTTAGGTTCTTTACATCTTTATACTGTAGTAACTCATTTATCACGGGGGATCCATACTCTAAAACCCAGAGACAAGTGAAAAAAAGCATAGTAGGAATAGTTGTACAAGTAATAAGTAGTTTATTTTAGTGTGTGTGTACTGTATATATGTATATATATATATATATATATATATATATATAAACCCTTCCCACACTCTTGCAATATTCTAAACAATGTCAATAAACTCAAACGCTCTAAAAGAGCACAGAATGTCATGATTTCACACTCTGCCTCCGCTTCTCTCAGCCACTTGCAAACGCTTTTGGCAACGCCCACTTTCCGCTCTGCACTGTGAACAGCTGATCAGCTGCAGGAGGAAGTTTATTCTGCAGTATGGGCTGCACAAATGTGCAGCAGCAGCTAAATAATTTTAAATGTATTTTACATAAATATTCCGTGCTGATCATGCGGCTCATCCATCAGTCAGCCAAATTGTGTGTCATGTCCAATCTTATTTTGAAAAACTGCGATGGAGCAAGTCCACGATAAACGAACAACGAAGTAACAAGGGACTACTGTATACTTCTATATACAAAGCCCCAGTCCAGATATCTCTATATTGGAGAAACCAAACTGCTTCTTCACAGACACATGGCTCAACAAAGGAGAGCCTGCTCCTTAGGACAAGACTTGGCGGTTCACCTGCACCTCAAGAATAACGCACTCACTTGAAGACCAAAATGTTGGACAGATGGTTTGAGAGGAGGATGAAGGAAGCAATTTATAAATAAAAAAACAATAAATTAAAAAAAGACCAGCTTTAAACAAACAAGGAGGTCTCAGATTTGAACTTTCTAAAACATAACGCAGCTTTAGGCCTAATACCCAGTCACTTTCACTCCTACCAGGAATTGTATCCATTTGACCAGAGTGCTCTTCTGTGAGTCAAACTAACAAAGACCCTAACAAATCCCCATTGTGAGGATTGCTAGGGCAATCTGCACATGTATCTAGCTTACCTCAGCTTTAATAACTCGAACCCCACACACTCTGTTCTTTGAGTTGAAAAAGCTCCTTGGATGAGAAGCAAAATGTCTCTTGTTACAAATAAAGTCCAGTTCTTTTCATCTTGAACCTTTTTTTTTTTTTTAATTTCCCATGTTCTGGATGACTGAGAATCTTACCAGCATATATACAAATCTATTTATAAACCAGTTTTACTGGTATTTAAGGTTGAGACGAAATGTTTCCAGGTGTCAGAATGACTTCAGAGCAGCTAAAACAAACGTGGATGTGAACAAGGTTAGCATTGACCTGACTGAACATCGTTGGATTCTTTACCTAGATTATTGAGCACGAACCTTGATATGAATGAACACTGTTTAGACTAAGTGTATTTCAACAAACTAAAAGCAGGTATAAATACATGTAGAGCACAATGCATTGCAGTATACCAACTTTAAGCATGATCATCGGTATCTGCAAGGTCAATTTAAGACATTGCGTTCCTTGAAGAAATGCATATCACCCACCACCTCTCATGCCATACAAGTTTGAAACTAAAATCTTATGACGAGGGAAGAAGTTAGAGCTATTTTTAGATGAACATTAAAATAAGGTTGCGTATAATCTTGTGCAATAGTTCAAGACATGTACTACCAGGACAGCACTTGGAGTATGTGTTGAGGATGAATCTCAGCTACTACCACACCAGGTTTGACTAAAATATCCGTACAATAAACTGAATTGTTGCCATTTTTTGTGTTTTCTAACTTCATCTGACTGTGACGGTCATCGTGAATTGGGTTAATTGAAATCTAAGCGGTTGTAGATGTACAAAATATTTCCTGAGACTTCTATTAAAATATGTCCAGTGGTCCATGAGAACTTTTACTCACACGCACGCACACAGATACAAGCAATTACCATACATTATTATCTGTATTCCATGGCAGTGGATAATAAATGTTCTTTATACCAACATGCACAATGCTGGTTTTAGTCCCTACAATGATTTATAAATAAAACATGGACTCAACAAAATTATTTTGTAAATGGGAGTATTACATACTTCTAAACAAACCTCCTGAACATCCCTGCATCGTTAGCTCTTACTTGTATCTAAATTAAAAAAAAATCAAGAAGTTGTTGGTAAATAAAGTACTGAAGGTATCGATCAGTGCATTAACGAGTGTACCCCAGTTTTATGTAAGTTGCATTCAATTAGCAATAAAGTACAGTTAAGGTTAAAAGAAGAAAACATAAATTAAAGTGTTTCATCTGACGGGATTTCTTTTCCACTATAAAAGATCAAAGTCTCCCCCCTCTGATGGACAAACGAGGTGAGGCAGAGGAAAGGGGCAGCTGGTTAGATGACAGGAAGTGGAGTGCCTTAAGCAACCGTGGGTCAAACCAGGATGAAAGGTTGAGCAGAGGATGATTAAGAGACCGAGCGTATAAGTGCCATCTTGTGAGTGCATAGGTAGAGACGAGAGGCCAGGGATCCCCGGGGGGGCATGAGGGAGATGTGTGAAAACGCAAAGGGATGGGCGACGGAAAGAAAGGCGTGAGTGAAGTGATGGAAAAGCACCTAGACGACACCACTTCAAAAGATAGCTGATTTTTCCTGCCGTACAGCAATAGCTGCTGTAAACAGCCATTTATTGGGAACTGTGGGTGGCGTTGTTGCTAAAGCAGGAAGAGTAACGTCGGACCTGTCTGAGGTTGGAGTCATGTCAGTTCCAGCAATCACAGATGTGCAGTTTGGTTTTGTCACCAGTGCCGCATGCTGATAACCTTTCAGATACACAAATAAATTATAGAGGCCAGCAATTGAGAAGTGGATGTGTCGAGGCTGAATCAGTTCTTCATGTCTACATTTCCACCCAGGAGTCCACTTTTATTTTCCTCAATCTTGTTTCTACCTTCTTGTGTTTATCTCTAAAGCATATGGGGGACTGTCAAATGAGAATGTTCATGGGAAAGCTGAAGGGACCTGTAAAAGGGGGCGTCCTCCAACAGTGGCCAGATGACATCTGCAGCTGGACAGGGCTCCATTTCCATGACCTCATCTGTCTTGTTGCGTATCAGTCCAATAGAAGGTTGTTGGTGACTGTTTGTACTGCCCCCATGGTACCAGGCTGAGGGGCTGATAATGATTAGGATCAAAGTGTTGATACGTCTCGACTTTCCACCTCACATTTGTTTTTGTTGTAGTTTGTCCTCGTCTTTTGTGCTCTTCTTTTTCCCGCTAAAATATTTTGTTGCACGTAGTGTAGTGTAGAAGGCAACTGGAAATACTCTCCCTCCCTCCGTCTGTCTTGTGAGCTGGATAACTTGAAAAATAATCAACGTGCCAACGTCTATTTTGGTTTCCATTCTTATGAGTGACAGGTGTTTCTGTATTAAGGTTAGAAATAGTGCATCTGGTTCAGTACCTCTTTCCTGCGGAGTCCCACAGGGCTCAAATCTTGGACCCCTTCTGTTTGCACTTTCTGCTCCGTTTGGGTTTATTCTGAGGAAGCGTGGGCTTTCTTTTCATTGTTATGCTGATGATTGTCAGATTTATCTGCCCTTGAAACCTAATGGTTCTTGCTCCATTCACCCTTTGTTAAAATGTCTTGATGACGTCAAGAAATAGATGGCTTCAAATCCTGTTATCTCTGGCTTTTTACATATGATTCAGTTTGTTTTGTTTTGTGCTTTTATGTTTTTCTTTTGATGCATTTAATTAATTTTTCAGTATCATTTTTATTTTATTTTTCCCGTTAAAGTACTCCCATTGGGTTTTATTATTAAACACTATGGTAACATGAACCCTGCCTTTTGTACAGCGACTGCTGGAGGTAGGCAGCGCTCCCTGTGATTCAGAAAGGAGAAACAAGTAACGACAATGGATGGATAGATGAAATTATGTACAGTATATTTGACAGACTGCATTTACTGTTTATGAAGCATTCACTCTGTTGTTATTCATTTTAATCCTGTACGTTTTTTTGGCATCTTTCTCATTTCTGTTGCTCACAATTTTTGCGCTATTTCAACAAATCGTACATCAAAACGTTAAGCTCGTTCAGGAGAAGGGTGATATGGCTATTGGTATTGGTGCAACTTTAGCTTTTTGAAATATGTACTGCTGATTTAAACACGATTTATAAATAAAGTTGATTTGACTTGACATAAACTCCCCACTGCAATCATTTGATGAAACTATGCTTTCTAGTTTTTATTTTGCTTAAATGTATATTTTCTTTCAATAACTGGGGTTGTAAAAAGTTTATCCCCCAGGCTCCACCAGTGGACCTGGTGATGAGTAAAATTGCTCCCTCCACTCACCTGGATCTATCACTTTGTACTGCCTCACACAAGCAAAAAACATAAAAATAACTCTACCTCTATTCTTATGCAACGTAACTCTTAAACATTAAGGTTTACTTGCATTCCCTATTCTTTTCCAGTCCAGAAAAAACGCTTACCATGTAAACTACAAACATTCACTGTTAAATTCCCTCAGCAACAGGGGGACATGGGCATGCCGCTTGTTTAACCTGCTCAGACGTCTTTCAGCGCAAAGTCCAACAAGGAGACGTTCGATACATTGTTTCACAGTCATATCTTGATACGGCACTGTTTTCCTGCTTGTGGCTTTGTAGTTAAACGTTTAGCGCTGTAGCGTTCAGTTTACTTGTCAGGGAGTGACCTTGGCGAACGTGGTGGCGGGAGTAACGTGACCTCCTGCAGCATAATGAGTTTATCTCTAAGGCTGTTATCTGCCACTGAAATTCAGGACAACTCACAGCTTCTGTGTAAACTTTTAAAGTTCAGCACAAAAAAAGCTCTTTAAAGGAGAGGTCAGAGACTTTCTGTCCTAGCAACATTTTCTTTGACCACAGATCAATCCGGTTAAAGGAAAGCCCGCTGGAGAAAAGCGATACGTCTATTTTTTCGTTTACCCTCCGTAGGATCGAGAAGGAAGCTGTGAGATTGGCAGGATCTTTATCTTCTCTCTGAGTAATGCTGCTCTTAATCAGAAAGAGGGCGGACCCGTTCGGCTTTGGTTTGTCCAAATCAGCCGTCAAAGTAAAGAGTGTTGCAGGGGAGTTGGCCTACTGACCCAGGGCTGGGTGAATCAATCTGCTCCTTCCCAAATTAGTGTAATGGTCAGCTCACGGGTTGTCAACAAACTGGAAACATGTCGGTGACGAGTATTTGTTTACTCCCCTGACAGTTATTAGATTCAAACAGATGGTTTTAGTTGCTCCCAGCTGAATATCAAAGGTCTTTTATGACATATTTGTAAGTGTTTCAAGTACTTTAATTCATTATTTCATTATGAGTATAACTTTTGTGCCTCATCTTTGAATGTACCAAGGTCAATCCAAGTCAGAATGTTGTTTGTATATCAGACTAAATATGCTGTTGTATGGCAAAGTGTTCACATGGTCGTCGCCAGAAAAAGAAAGGATGAAACGTTAGGGGCTTTGGAGAATGTTCTTGTTCCTGCAGAACAAGCATACAGGCTCATGATTTTTGTACAAATGTATTTCAAAGCCCTTTGACCATTAATATTTGTGTTTATCAGTGCTTTAGACACGTGGCAGAGAAACCTTTAGCCAGAACGTCTTCCTCGGGTATGAAGATGTCTTAATCTGCAACAACAACGTGGTTCGTTAAGAAAACTTTTTCCCAGTTTGCTTTAAAGTAGGGATACACAATATTGTATGTTTGGCCGACAGCCAATATGTTCACACTTTTTTGGCCGGTAACCGATACCGATATTTTTAATATACAGTACAGTACTTTGTCAGAACATAACCCTCTTATTTAGGCTAATTTGCTACAAAAATTGTGTAACAGCTATAAGAACTGGTGGCATATATTCAATAACAGCCATGTGCATGGCACTTTAACTTCTATTAAATGAAAGTGTTAAATGTTATTAGCATTAGTCACCTGCAATGCTGTCTCACTTGTGGAGGCTTGTTCTAGGTTCCTAGCTGCAGTGTGGGAACCTCTGCACTCCTGTAAATGAAGGACAGCCTTTTTAAGTTAAAAGTTTTTGTCTATCCATTTGTGCTGTAAGACTAATCATGCTAACGAGGCTAACGCGACGTTCAAATTGTGGTAAAACTCACCCAAGTGCTATCAGCTATTGGTTTCTCAATGATGTTGGAAATGACGGCTTGTAACTCTGGTAAGGCTACGTCGGAAAAATGTCTCCGACTGGGGACGATGTAGCGAGACTCAACTTAGTCCAAAAATATTCGGAATCTGACATCCTCGACCAAAAAAAAAAAAAAAAACCTTCCACACCGCCGACATTTTGACTTTTTCCTCTCCATGATCAGATTGGGTAGGCACACGTGACATCATCACGTTCTGCTGGCGCTGCAGGCGTCCTTGTCACTAGGTTGTCTTTTCTATTGGTAAATTGTTTTGATGGAATGGCTGATGTCCGATATTGAACTTTAATGTTAATATTGTCCGATACTGATACCATGCCGATAATATTATGCATCGCTACATTAAAGAAAACTAGAGAATTAAAAAAAATTAAGATTAGAGAAGTGTAATTTGAGCAGAAACCCCTCTTCAGATTCCTCTGTACTTATTCAGTTTTGGTCTAACCCCCCTCCACCTACCAACAACCGCTCCAAACACACAACCGGCTCACGGCAGTTCAAGCATCTCACAATGTGTGAATATTCCATCCCTCGCCTTTTTAACAGGATAATTAATAAAGCACCATCAACACAACAAAAACTGTTTCAAAGCAAGCAGCCTAATTTCAAGCAGCTGCTTCATGATTTAAGAAATGTTGCCTGTTTTATGTTGTTGCTTTAAAAAAAAGGATTGTATCTCTCCAAGTCTTACAGATTAAAAAACACTAATAAAACAGAGGTACAGGAACACGTCTTGTTGCTGCTTCGTCCATCTGGGGGTCTTCATATTCCTTCACTACTCTGATGGATCAACACGGAGGGGGATGCACATGCTCTCACAGAAAAGCAGAGCTTACCCTGGACCGTTGTTTCCACCTATTTATTTCAGAATTAAATGACAGCACTGCGATCCTCGGTTTCATCTTCTATTTTTTGTTTTCCCCCGTCTGGGAACCCGCTTCGAACCTTATCACCCATTAAATGACCATTATTAGTTATCCCCATAGGTTGCGTTCAGACTGCCCCCCTGTACCTCCCATTAGGTTTAAAGGTACGCTGTAGGCGCTGATAATAGGGTCACGTGGTTAGGTTAAGAGTAAAAGGTCTGGGGGTTAGGTTTAGTGTCTGGGTTAGGTTAAAGCTCAAGGGTAGGGGTTAAGTTTAGGGTCTGTGGTCTGGGTCAGGTCTAAAGTTGGGTTTAGGAAAACGGTCAAATGTGAACAAAAAAGAAACGTCATGTTTTACATGCGTGCAACGCTTTATCAGCGATAACAATGTACCTGAGGGACAGTCTGACCACACCCTATGGGGATGATAACTAATAACTCATTTAATGGGCTGATACCATCCAAAGTCGCTGGTCAGGTGGTGCTAGTTGTGTCCAAATAAGACGCATGGACGACAAAAGCAGCAGTAAACAACTCTGTCACTACCTGAAGCCAGTGTAATTGATAAATACTGTAATGAAGGTCGCATTCATTCATTTTCCTGGATTTATACATTGGGGCGGCTGTAGCTGCTAGAGCAGTCGTCCTCCAATGGAGGGTTGGGGGTTTGAGCTTTGAGTATCTTGATCAGATAGAAACGTGATATACAAGTGCAGTCCATTTACCATTGACATATGTAACCGTCCTTCCTTATAGACTACCAGATGGTTCGACCTACTGTAAATGATATTAAGATTGTACTCTGTTATCTCCAGATGGCAGCTCTTTAGTCCGTTTTGTTAACTGTGAAGTTAAAAACCAACAATACATGCAGTGTATTATCAGTGTTCTTCAGTCTGTGGGCCTTTGAGAGGCAGAAGGTCAGGGTAGGACTGTAGAAGTGATTAACCTTCAAACATTAACTCTGAGAGCCAAAGATTTTAAATGAACACTTATTTATTACTCCTTTATGGGGTCAGCTAACATGTGCTATTAGTCATAGTTGGCGTTATTATTTAATTATGTCTTTACCTGTGTTTTGTTGCAGCTTATTAGAGCAGCACTCCAGCTTCTTCTGACAAAACCGTCAGCAGGGTCATCATTTAGCACCACTAACCACCTGCCACCCCCCCACAAAAATCCTCGCTGATTAAACAAATGATCATCTGCTCTAATAGTTTCACCGCTGCTACAGTTCCTCACACCTCCAGCAGCCTCGGTAACTTGTTTCGGAGACTTTTCTCTGTTTAAGAAAAACAAGTGACACATAGTTTTACTAATGCATAAAAGCTTTTTGTTTAGTTTTTTTTGCTAGTGATAAAATAAGGATTAAGTAAAGTGTGCAGCTTGCATCAAAGCATGCGATAAAACCTTGACAGCGTCACAAATATAAATGTCTGTGTGGAGATGTTTGTCTCCATAGGTGGCTGATACTGTGGTCGACATCGCAGCAAAATACACGTTTTAGGCTTTGTAGCCATTTATCTATCCCACAGTATCACCAAGGAGTTCTGGTCCATTTCAGATTCGTTGTACCGTATGAGAACAACCCGTCATCCAGATTATTACCCCACAGATCTTCAACAAGAGCAGGGAGCGCTGCGGCAGGACACGACACCTACTCAGTCCTCATCTTAAAACTTACACACCAGCAAACACTCAGATCTGTTCAAACTGTGAGTTGATCTGCTACTTTTTATAGCTGTAAGCTCATAAACTGGAATTAAATTTATTATAGACACACCAATTTCTCAGATGGTGGATTTTAACCTTAACCAATAGCAAATTTGATCATCAGTAATTTACTTTTTCCAGTCAGTGAAGGCACTGAAGCAGCTAGTTAACACAAGCAAAAGCCCGTCATGATGGTGGAGGTCTAACTGAAGGCTCAGATTTTATTTATAAAGTCTTTAAAATAGCGCAGGTGTAGGAGGCTATTACCGTATTTTCCAGTGTGTCAGGTTTTTTTTGCATAGAGTTGTCTTGTATACCAAAGCTAATGTTTTGTGTTCTTCCATATTTATAATAATTTTTGACTGACACTTTAAATTTCAAAGAATTGCAACAGCGAGTCCTCCTGTGCATGCTCGCTTCACTCAGCTGGTGCAGGTGGAGGAACGCTGGAGAGCTTGCGGCTCCTTCCACGTTGGATGATGGATGAATGGATGGATGGATGGTTGGATGGATGACACTGCACCTCCTAGATGAAATGAAGCAGTTTGGACCATTAAATAAATGCGATGGGTCAGCGGTGACGCATAATAAATGCGACTTATACGCTGGAAAATGCGGAAAAGGGAAACTGGCTTTTCACAGAGGTTGCTTCTTAGACATCTTCTTTCAGCTGTTCCCTCTTCAGTCGTCACCACATCACTCTGTCCTCACTCCAACTACCTCCATGTCCTCTCTAACTGCGTCCATATATCTCCTCTTTGTCTTTTTCCTGGCAGTTGTATGTCTAACACCCACCAGTATACCCACTGTACTTTGTGGACTTTATTTTATTTATCTTTGTTTAACCTGGAAAATCCCATTGAGATCACGGATCATTCTTAGGCCCCGGCCTAAAACGAGCCTAACATGCATGTTTTTGACTGTGGGAGGAAACAAAAGTACCCAGAGATTCCCTCGCAAGGAGAA
Organism: Hypsolebias martinsi; assembly: GCA_031762355.1. Classification (NCBI taxonomy): domain Eukaryota; kingdom Metazoa; phylum Chordata; class Actinopteri; order Cyprinodontiformes; family Rivulidae; genus Hypsolebias; species Hypsolebias martinsi. The sequence goes on along the minus strand of JARVGQ010000001.1, from coordinate 23,891,904 downwards.
CATGCAAACTTGACACAGAAAGACCCCAAGTTGAAACAGAGATTGAACCCACGACCTTCTTGCAGTGAGGCAACACTTCTAACCACTAAGCCGTCGTGCTGCTACACAGTGATGTTGGTCACTGTGACCGGTGTCAAAACCATCTCAATCTGGCCTCCCTAACTTTATCTCTGTTATTCAACATGTGCTGTACCTCTGATGGGCTCATTCCTGATCTTATCCATCCTTGTCACTGATAAGGAGAAGCTCAACATCTTCATTTCTGCCACTTCCAGTTCTGTCTCCTGTCTTTTTGTCCATGTCTCTGTCTCCAGACCATACAACATAGCTGGTCTTCTTGTAAACTTTTCCTTTCATCTTTGCTGGTCACAAGTTACTCCTGAAACTTTTCTCCATCCTGCCTGGACTCTCCTCTTCACCGTTTTACTACACTCCCTGTTTTCCTAGACAGCTGACCCCCAAGTACTTGAAGTCCTGCAACTTAGTGACCTCTGCTCCTTGTAGCGTCACTGTTCCACAGGCCTCCTTCTCATTCACACACATGTACTCTGTGTCTTACTTCGGCTGACTTTCATTCCTCTTCTTTCAACTGAAAACCTCCACCTCTCCAAGTTCTCTCCCGTCTGTTCCCTGTTCTCGCCACAGATCACTATGTCATCTGCAAACAACATAGTCAGTGGGGATTCCTGTTAGTCGGTCCATCACCAGGGCAAACAAGAAGGGGCTCGGAACTGATACTTGATGCACTCCCACCTCCACCTTGAAGCTATCATGATTTTATATTAAAAAATGTTTCTTGTGCTTAAATTAGCAAATTTGGCTTAAAGTCTGTATGTATTTGTTAGCAGCTGAGTCAGTGAAGTTCAAGACTCTGTTTGGCTAAATGTGGCCCCCAGCTAAACACCCAAACACACACACACATCATTTACATGCTCATCATTTACACTTGGAGACAAACAGGCCTAATTCATGAACATGTTTGTTTGCAGCTAATGTCCCACACACAAACAGAGCATGACTGACTTCACTGGAACCCCCTCGGCCTGTATTTTTTAATCAGGGGATGATGAGGGACAGTGTGCATATGACACGTGCACACTACTTTCTAAATTCATTATTCTTGTTTTTATCTCCTCTGCATTAGTAACGGTGTCTGCCAACGATTTCCTGGGTTCGTTGGCAGACACCGTTTTTATTACAGGTCATCGGCAGCAAAGAAGAAACAAACAAACAAAACGCGCTCGGACTCGTTTGTCAGTTTGGCTTCATGTTTTAAATCTCTGACAAACACAGACACGGGGAGCGGGGGTGAACTCACTTCAGGGACGTGCCTGTTTTGAGACTATCAGGAAAAAAATGCAAGCTACAGCAACAAATAAAAAAAAAATCCAGCCATGGGTTGTTTTTCTGTTAGACTAAGTAGAATATGAGATAAATATGAACTTTCTGAGTCGTAACAGAAACAGGTTTGTACAGAAATGGATGATGGAAACGACAAATGTCAAAATATACAACTTTTCCTAAAATGAGCCTTTGGGCTCTAGTGTCTGGATATCACCGATAAAGTGAAAACAATGCATTTGCAGGCAGTATATTTCAGATAATGGCCTATCAGCGCTAAAAAAAAGCTCAAGTTTTTATTTTATTATATTTTTTCCATTTATTTTTGGCAGGTGAAATGAAGCATTTTAACACCGTGCCTGCTGCAGTACGATACTCGGTTTAGCTTTCTATCACTTGTGGATCTTCTTGTAAAAACATTGCCTTTAAACTCCTTACATGTGCTTTATCTTGGTAGATTATTTGCCTGAAGGGTTTCCATATAAATACTGAACGTTTTAAATTGAGAAATGTCGTTAGTCAACAAAAAATATCATTGTTGTTTTACGGTTAGACTGTGGTGGCCATCTTGAGCTCAGTTAACTCCAAACGTTAATCAGTTGTAGATTTGCCACAAAACCTATTTTATGAGGTGTCTCAGTGAAAGGCAGACACACAAGAAAAAGCATAACCTTTGACCTTTTGGCGATGGATAATTCTCTACAGTGAATCTTTCTGCACACGAGTGTATCCTGGATGTGAAAAATGTTCTCGCAGAATCCCGTCAGTGTTCAGACGAAACCTTTGAGTCACCTCTGAAATCACGTTACGATCAAACGGTGCCAATAAACCGTTCGCAGACATTACTCACGTGGCATTTTGAGACGTTTATTGCACTTTTTAGGCGTTAATAACTGGCTGCGTGCAGAGCGGCCCCGTCAGCGCCAGCCTCCTGGTGCTGAAGCTTCTTGGCACGTTCACGTTGGCACCGCCGCCGTTCACCTTTTGCTTCTGCTGCTGACGAGGCTTCAAAAATAAAACGGCAACTTTGCAGCTTGTTGCTGCCAGCGATTAGCTTCGGCGCAAATGAGCTGCGTGCACGGTTTGGAGAGAATCATGAGTCCAAATCTAAAACATAAACTAGTTACAGACAAGCAAATCACAAGGAGATAAAGATAAGTCCCCTGATGCATGCTCAATAATCCAGGTAGAAAAATCCAGAGGACCAGACTTAGCTTTTTTAGATAAAGAAAAGTCCTTAAATAAGGTGAAATAAGGTGAACATGTTTTATTACTTTGCGTGCAGAGGAGGTGGCTCTTAGTCATCTGGTGTTCTGGGCTCCCTCGTCTCTGAAAATACTTTTCTTTGCATTAAGGTCATCTTACCGAGCCGTATACGGGAAAGAAGGATTCAATATGGGACTGTTGGTTGAGTCAACATAACCGGTCCAGCTTCTCTTTGTTTCATCATTTCATCGTACAGAACCAGATTCTGACTGCAGAGCGTTGTCAGTTCAGGAAGCTCTTTAGATGTGATGCAATACTTTGACAGAGCAGTATTGAGACTTTAACTGTCGTCGTGGTGGTAGATGGGGACTGGATGGACTTCAGTTTCCCCAGTGGTGGAGAAAGTACTCAAATGCTGTACTTAAGTAAAAGTACAAATAAACAGGCAAAAATGTACTCTAGTAAAAGTAGAAGTAGCACATTAACTTTTTACTTACAGTAAGTAAAATAAATCACTTTAAAACAATACTTAAAGTATTAAAAGTAAAAGTACTTGCTGAATGTATTACCTAAAGCAATGGTCTACAACTTTGTGTATGTATGCTGGTGAAGATTCTCAGTCATCCAGGACATGATAAAATAAAAAAGCGTTGAATACAGAAACAACTGGACTTATTTGTAGCAAGAAGACGTTTCGCTCTTATTCCAAAGAGGATTATTCCAATTGAGAAAGCTCTTTGGAATATAAGCGAAACGTCTTCTTGCTACAAATAAAGTCCAGTTGTTTCTGAATTGAACGCTTTTTTGATGTTATGTATGTATATTTTCTGTAATACATTAATTTTGTTGAGACATTTTATTGAACAATGTTGCAGATAATACATGTTTTTATTGTTTACTCTGTGACACCATTCACTTTGGACTTGTGATTCTGCACGTCAGAATTTCAGGGATGAGTTAAATGCCATTAAGCGAAATACAAAAGAGGAATGATTTACCTTTGCAAGTTTTTATTTAACACAAACCAATGTGTCGTTTTAACTGCAGTAAAAACATTTACTTAAGTTGTCTGTTTGAAAAAGGAGCATTAGACCTAAGAAAGGAACAGACACTGATCATTCCAACTCCAGTTTGTCATCAACTCTAATTAAAATACTGTCCAGTCAACCTTGTAATGGGTCAATAGTTAATGATATTTTAACTTCCTGACACCTTTTTTAAAACTTGGACCTGAGTATTGAGCCATTTGGAGACGTCTCTTGTCCTAACATCCATGAACTGACACATTTTAATATTGCATCAAGAATTTATTGTTCAAGTTCTGAACAAGTTGGTTTTCAAAGTTTTCTGAGTCCAGTCTGGCTCTTTTGGGAGAGAGAATCTGTCCTGCTGTACTGAACAGTCTTTCAATAGTCTTCCAATAGTCTTTCAATAATATTTCAATCTGTTAATAGTTTTTCAATAGTATTTCAATAATCTGTCATTAGTTTTTCAATAGTACAGTATTTCAATAGTTTTTCAATAGTCTGTCAATAGTTTTTCAATAGTCTGTCAGTCTGTTAATAGTTTTTCAATAGTTTGTCAATAGTCTGTCAATGATCTTTCAATAATCTTTCAATAGTCTGTCAATAGTCTGTTAGACTGTTAATAGTTTTTTAATAGTCTGTCAATAGTCTGTCAGTCTGTTAATAGTTTTTCAATAGTCTGTCAATGACCTTTCAATAATCTTTCAATAGTCTGTCAATAGTATTTCAATAGTATGTCAATAGTCTGTCAATAAGGCCATGGGTGGTGCGTATCTTCTGGCTGACTCTCCACAGTGGAATCCATTTTGGGTGTGTTACTGGTGCTGTGGGTGCTCCCAGTTCAGTGAGGTATATACCAGAATATACATCACTGGCCCAGCTCTTCTTGAAGGTGGGTCTAACGTTACCTGCCCACTTCTCAATGATTCAATGGACCAACTCCCCTCTTGCCATCGGTTACTTTAAAACTAACAAATTTAGTGAAGTAGAAAGTACAGATACTTAATGTAAAATGTAGTGGAGTAAAAATCGAAAGTACTCATTTAAATCTACTTAAGCATAGTACAGATTTAAAAAAGTACTTTAATACAGTAACTAAGTACTTGTGCTTGAACTCCTCCACCTGAGCCAACCGCCTGACTAACTCCTACATCGCAAATTCATCTCTCTACAACTAGTTTACAGTCGAAGAGGTGCCCCTCGTTGATCTTTATTTTCTTGTTTCTTTTCATGACTTTCACGCCTGCAAAGGCTGAGAGCACTTGTTCTGAAACTGAACGCAGTGCTGATTGAATCCACTGATTACAACCAACAGTTTGCATACAACTCTTTAGAACTACAGCGTGAAAAGGGCATCAAGTGTTTGTTCGTTCCACAGTGGGCCCTCTGCCAGATGTGCTTCCCAACTGTAACTGTACTGTACTTTGAAATAAATACTCTATTTGCTTCTAGAAACACCATTTAAACAGCGCTGTGAGGTTTTTTTTGTACAAAACAACACCGTTATGTACCCAAACCATTGTGTCTAATAGTTTTATCATCACTGTATCGTGTAATTATCACCCAGGACCAAACAAAAGCTAACACGATTCACAGAGAACCATCTCAGTGGGTCTGGACTTGTTTGATGGGTCGCAGTTCTTCTGCTTAAGGATTCTCAAACTACCTCTGAAGCTCATCAGCTTTAATGAGCTCTTTCTTCTGTGGTTTTCACCTTTTCAACCGAGGTTTTCTTTAAACCAGTTCACACTATTTAATCCTTAATGAGACACCCTGCTTGATTAAAAACACACAGCATGTGGTGATTCCTGCTCTTTATAAACCAATCGTTCTAAAAAAAAAAAACATGTACCGGTAGTTGTTGCCATGTTGAATATTAGACGTGCTATTACAAACCCTCAACATCCTACCTTTAGATACATTTTACAGCTGCGAGGCTGTGCAAAATCAGAAAAGTGACCAAAAGAAGCTGACGTTTCTTCTCAACAAAGAATGAGTAGGTGCAGTGCTCATGATTGAGATTTATAAGTGGACTTCCTGCTGAAAACTGCAGTTGTGCTGGAGATGTCCCGGGGGGAGTGCAGAATCTGTTCCTTTCCTCATCTTTTTGTCAAAGATGTTTGGCAGTTTCAGCAACACGGTCAGCAGCATTTTCAGGCCTGCTCTCAGAAGCACGTTGCTGTAACGGGAGGTTCTGGGTTTGGTTTCAAAGGTGGGCTTGTTTAAAATAAGTGTAAATATTTATTTATATATTGTGTTCCTGCAGCCTGCTTGCTTTTACTTAAAGAAAAGTTTTGTGACCGACGAGCAGTTTGGTGTTCAGAGTGAAACTTCCAGAAGATCAAGTTTAGCACCAGTTTTTGAAACGCGAACATTAACAGTGACCTAAAGCTGGCGTGTCCGAACTCTGAAGTGCTGAAGTTAAATGTAAGAACTCCGTGGACATAGTTCATCTTTTCCCATTAACAAACCTGAAATCAAAACGGAGCTGATTTAATCGGTTTTGTTTTGTTCATCAATTTGCTGTAAGAGTTAAACAAGGTCTATAGGTGGGAAAATGTGACATTCTAACAAACTAGAGAAAGTTTCCTTGGACTGAAGAAGTCCTTTGGATGAAGGACAAAACATGTCAGTAAAAGATAAATAAAACATCCAGATGACCTGACTGAACATCGTTGGAGTTGTCTGGATTATTGAGCATGATCTTTAATGTTGCATTCTAACATCCATCCATGCACCCAACCATTCATACATCCATACATTGAACCATCCATCTATTCATCTATCCAATATCCCATCTATCAACCAACCATCCATCCGTTAATTAAAATATTCATCCAACATCCATCTATCAACAAACAATCCATCCAGCCAACTCCCCATTCAACCATCTATTCATCTATCTAGCCATCTTTCCATACATCTGTCCACCCGTCCGTCCATCTATCCATCTAACCATCCATCCAAACACCCATCCATCCTGCTTTCCTTTTTCATTCATTCATTCATTCATTCATTCATTCATCTTGAGTTTGGTTGTGGGGCAGCAGTTGGAGCAGGATGGCCCATACATCTCTTTCCACATCCACCTCTTTCAGATCTTCTTGGAGGACTCCAGGGTTTTTAAAGACCAGCTGAGAGGCATGAGCCGTTTTGCCATTGATAAGTACGACTCAACTCAGCTCTCATTTTATCGGTTCTCCTCAGGTGCAGGTAATTTGCCAGTGTGACTTGTTTCCCTGCTCATGGGCGGGATCGTCAACGCAAAGTGAACGGGATCATAACAGGTGTTCAAGCCACTCCACCCATTATGGTCCTTTTATTGCCCTATAATTGGACTTATATTCCATTAGCTCATCCCGGCATTGCTTATAAGTCTGTTTTGTAGCCATGCTGCACCATCATCTCTGACATCTCTCAATAAATGTGCTCTTTTCTTGTGGCGTCTGTCAATGCTATCAAAGAGGAAATTGAGGTTCAGATGTAGTTTGCGATTTTTCTGGTTGGGTCATTCAGTGAAGTAGCTTTACTGGCCAATCAACGGCTGCCGTCTGCTTATGTCAAAATTGTCACCTCGATGCAGTCCGCTTGGAATCATGAGCATGGTGGTCCCATACACCAGGGGTGGGTACCGGCAGTGGGCAGGCCCTTAACTGGTGCGGTGTGGTGCAGAACCGATGAGAGTTGAGACAGTGGCAAACACCAGTAGTCTAGTCTATTCAGCATGTCCTGGATTTTGTCCTGGTTCTACTCCCAGTTGGACATGCCTGGAAAACCTTTCTAAGGAGGTGTCCAGGGGGCATCCTTACCAGATGAATTAACCGTCACAACTGGTACCACTCAGTGAGGAGGAGCAGTGGCTGTACTTAGTGTCCCCTGGATGAATGAACTTCTCACCTCATCTCTGAGAGTCCAGCTGCCCTGCAGAGAAAACATATTTTGACAGTCTTGTTCACAATCTCATTCTTTAGTCTCTACCTAATGATTTAGGATGTAGACGATGGCGGGAACATCAACAGTCCTGTAAACGAAGAGCCTTACAGCTCAGCTCCCTCTTGACCACAAAAATAAAGTAACATTTGATATAAATAGAATTTGAGTAAAAAGATAAATAAAATAAATGATAGGTTTCACAGGACCTTACAATCTGCTTTCATTTAGATTGTTTTAGACATTACATTTTGTTTTTGTAGTCCTGAACGTCCGTTACCTTGACGCCCCTACAAGAATCCTTTCAGATCCTGCGAGCTGAGAGCAGATTGTTGGTCGCTGATAGAAAAACTCACAACTACTCATTAGTTCCTCACAAACCCCACATCCAAACACATCAGGCTTTCTCTTCAGACCGAGATGCAAAATGGTTGTGTTTGGCAGATTTTCCACCTTAAAATTACCTTTCCCCACCTTCCTGTTCCTTTGCATGAGCTTAAAAACGTATTTTAGAGATCTGTAGGACACCCAGCTTTCATTTCCAGTAGATTGGGTTACATGAAATCTGAGGTATTGACAAACGCAGACACCAGCAGGATAAATTGGCATCCTGGAAGAGCTTTTCCCTATTTCTCCTATTTTCCTATTTTCTGACCATATGATCTTATTTACAGTGGAAATATTTCTGCCCACAGCTGAAAATTGTTCTGTCATGGAGGTTTGATAGGAGTTATTACTGGAAAGATCACCTATCAGATGTTTTCCCCCCACCAGTTTCTCTGAGAGGAAAATAAAGAGGAGCCCTGTGGCAAATGTCAAACACTGTTTGCAGATTTAATTTGTAGACCAGCCATGAAATGCACAAATCTGTTGTCTTTTGGATGTGAGGGTCGAAAACACGTGAGGAGTTCACGGTTTTAAAGAAATCTAATAACCGGGACTCTTCTGTATCTTTTTTTTTTTGTTTGTTTGTTTGTAGTTCACAGTGTGAGTGTATGAAAGGACTATAAAGGCCACTCCAATCGGACACCTCTGTGTGGCCATGCATGGGAAATAATCATTGATTACTTTCAGCGAGAGGAAACTACGAGGACGTTGTAGGGAAGAGAAGTGAGGCGTTCAAGGCATGACCTTTGGAAAGAAGCGATGCGATCACGGCTGTTTGATTAGTATAAACTGTAATCATCATAGCTGACTTGATCGTTTCCTGATGGACGCAAACAACAAAACAGCGTCAAGTTCCCTGGAAGCCCACGTTTGTCAGTATCTGTAAATACTTCATACTTCAAATAGTTCAGTCAGGTCATCTGGACGGTTTCTGTTTTCTGTTGAATTGTTTCATCCAAAGGACTTCACCAGTCTGAAGAGCCACAACAAGCTCAGTCTTATGTGTAGCACACTCACGTAGTGGACCAACCAGTTTGATGGTGATAAGATGATTTCTGGAGCCTGCCCTCTCCATCGACTCTGATGAGGCAGCCATAACCAAAGTGGTTCAAAACGTCAAAGTTCATAAGTCGGGTCCGCTGGACGATTTCTTTTTTGTTGACTATATATAATATTATTATTCAATTATTGTTGGGGTCTTTTATTTGTTATTGATTTTTTTTTTTTTTTTTTTTTGTGAAGTTAAAGGAATAATAATTGTTCATCTACTATACTATTGAGCATGCTTCAGGATATTCATCTACTATAGTTAAATTAAATACAGTAGATACTATATTGATGGGTTAAATATGGGTTGGTTGTTATACTATATGTATGGATTATACATGTAATGAAGTGGGCATTTTGATACGTTTATACTTCAACCCACTCCCTTAAATATGTAAAACAAAGTTTTGGCATAATGCTTCATGCTGTATTTTTATTATTTTTTTTACCCATTTAAAAAATACTAAACTAAACATGTTTCATCCAAAGGACTTCATCAGTCCCCAGAGCTACAACAAACTCAGTCCCATAAGTAGCTTACTCACATAGTGGGCCAACCAGTTTTAAAAGGACTGATTAAGTCCTTTGGATGAAGGACAAAACGTTTCAACACAACATGAAACCGTCCAGAGGACCCGACTTAACTTTGTTGGGTCCTTCTCACATTTTTATCACTGAAATTAAAGAGCTAGTGTTGCTTGAAGAAAAGCATTTTGTCCACCTCCTGTCAGGTCAAGCTTCAGACGTTTTGATCAAACTTTACGCAGAATCTCATCAGGGTTCCCAGTGACTCTGGAAATCAGTGAAAATTTGAAAATAACTTTTGTATGTACGGTGTGTCGTTTAAACACCCACTGCTGTGTGTAGTTTTAGTTTAGACAGGTTCTGTGAGCTCTGAGTGGGTTTGCTGGTCAGTGTGTTCCCTACACGTCTCTGTTCGCTCACTCCTCGGGCGGTTTGTTCTGATCTCGGTCGTGTCCTGCTCGGTGGTTAAGGCATGACGGATGGAGACGGGGAGGCACGGGAGGAGGGCAGATAAAAGAAGAATGACCCGACAGATCACCCGTTCAACTCCCAATCACTGCAGATAAAATAAAAAATATGGAGGGGATGAGTGTTCTCAGAGAGGACAGTGATGAAGTGTCTGCTGTGGTTTTGGAACGCACGGAACGTTTCTCTAAATGACGTCTCAACATCTGTTTGTGTTCCACACTAGCTGCTTGCTTCTTGCTCTTTCTTGGAGGATGTGTCTTCAGAGTCTGTGCACATTTAGATGCAAGTCCAGATGTTCTTTAATAATCCGTGCACATCACAGAAATGTTTGGCAAATGGCAAAATTATAAACAATGATCGGAGAGTATGTTGGGTGTTAGTCTTGGCTGCAACACATTAAACTCTAGCTTTGTTTTAATCGACTGATTTAGAGTCACTAATGGGGGGTTGTCAGGTCTGTTGGCTGTGGCAGCCATCTTGAATTAATCAGTGGCATGAGTCGATAAAAAATCTTACACTCATCATAAATGTTGACTGTCGACAAACTCCTATACTCTCGCTGTTTGGTAATAGTAATTCATACAAGTACCAATGCGTATATTAATATATAACTAGAGAGTTCTTGGAGAAACTTTGATGGGAACTGCCACGTTTCGGCCATTTTTAAGTTTTGATTTGACCGTACAGGAGTCTTCGAGTTACGACCTACCCGAGTTACGGCATTTCGGACTTAGGTTCGACCCCCCAGTGACGTCATCACACTCCACACGGGGCCGTTTGTGTTTTTTATGTATTTTTTTGAGGGTACTGTGTTAGCTAACTGCTTGGAAATACAGTACTGTACATGTTTAAGGT
>JARVGQ010000001.1:23841027-23851272 GCA_031762355.1 Hypsolebias martinsi | reverse complement strand
CATGCAAGGCGCCAGCCAGTCCTACCGGGAGCAACTTGGGGTTAAGTGTCTTGCCCAGGGACACAACGAGGTATGCATCTATTCAACCATTTGCTGGTAAAGATTTATGATCAATTCACAGCTGCCGTCAAGGTTTAGCAGCCTGAAGGCAGAAGGTTTTAGAAGTAGTGTTTTCAAAATGATGGGGGTAGCCAAAGTTATTCTATTGTGGCCAAGGCCACCATTGGCCACCCCCTGGCTGTGCTTATGAACGTGCTGGTGGATAAATGTCTCCCTCCACGCTCCAGGATCTGTCACTCTTCGCTGCCTCAGACAAACAAAAACTACATCTGTTCTACAGTGTAACTTCTACCCTCTTGTATTTCTTGCACCAGCTGTCTTCTAAGCTGATCGACTTTATCAATGTTTATAAAAGTGTCCCTGGCAGTTACTGATCAGCAGTGACATTAAATAAGTATTTACTCAACAGGCCACATTATATGAGAGCTTCACCCTAGTATTGGTCTTTTTACCACTTTTTTTTTTAGCACCATAAGGGTTGTAGAGCTGTTTGTTACTAACAGGTGGTGGTAGAAATGTGTAAAAGTTGCTTGACTCCATTAATAATTCAGTTCTTGAGCTCTGGACTGGTCAGAGTTCACACTAATGGACCTGCATGATAATACAGGTGTCAGATCTGGAAATCAGAAAGTGAACTACTGTGATGAGGCATCAGGACAAATCTACATCTGATGTGCAATAGTTAGAGCAGAAAACTTGATAGAGAAAACTGTAAAGACATTAAGACATTTATAACTTAACTAAACGTCAGTGCCTGCCTTGTTCTTGCTGTCATGCCAGAAGGTATTCTCTGTGATGGGAATCGGTTGTAATGGCAGACATTTTTGACAAGTCCTCCAATTTCTCCAAAATATCCGTCAGATCGAGCCTTTATATAATGTTCTTTTAAAAACGAGAAGAAAAGGTAACTCCATGGAAGCACCGTCTCGTAATTTCTCATAATTGGCAGACAATGCAGTTTTAATGTGGCTGGCGGCAGCAGTACAAGCTCGCAGTAAACACAAATGAATCTTCAGTTACTGAATCCAGCGACGATAAAAGACCAAGAACAGCGAACGTGTCTTTCTTTGTGCCTCTCTTCCAATTCTTTCACAACTTGCGTTTGAACCGCAGTGGGTGTCTGGTTTCGAAACCTTTTTGTCAGTCAAAACTCTTGACATTCAAACAAGTCTTTTGTGTTCGTATGAAAAAGTTGGCAATGTACTCTCATCTCGTTTGCATTTGTGCGATGACAGGAGCTCATGTCTCCATTTCGATGCGAGACGTGAGTTAAGGAATTGTAAACAACTCTTGACGTGATGACTCTGCAAAGGGCTGACGATGAAAGTCGTGATGCAGCAGAACCGTTCGTCTTTTTCTCTTAGAAAAAGTTGGATTTTGTGAAAAATCAAAGATTATAGTAGATCCTCTTGAGACAAGTCTTCCTCTAAAGAATCGAGTACAAGAATATAAAACACCACTTCATTATTTAAGCCCTAAAACCTATGATCCATTATATACAGTTTTTGTATGTTTTTCTGTAGCTTTACAGTTTCATTCATTGTATTTGCAGGAATCTTTTTCCAGTTGAATAGTTTAGAACAGAGTTATAAATCTTTCAACTAGTTTTCCAACCCTGTCTCAGTAAAATGTGTATTTGGCTGCGTTGCTTTCCTTCACACAGTTACTGTTCTTTACAATTTATACTTTTGTTGGATGTAACTCGGACCCTGTGTGCACAATTTTGTTCCACCACAGTACCACAAGTGCTGTGTATGACAAAGAGACTTTGACTTTGATGCATGGCGTGATCACTGAAGTGATGGTTCAGATTTTTGGATGGGGTTATTGCTTGTTGGCTAACTCTTTGAACATCAGTTTAGAGAAATAAGATTCATTCTGACATAAAGGGTCAACGCCAAAGTGCTTTAAACAACTTCGATCTCAGAAATTTCACAGCGGCTCCTGCAAACCCTCTTCTAACCTTTTCATTGCTGTCAGTTCTGCATTACACAAGCATTTTGGAGGCCAAGTTAGGGTAGAGGTAGGGCAGCCGGCTCAGGACCCGAAAGCCCCAGGCTCGATCCCCAGCCATTCCCACATGTCGCGGTATCTCTGCGCAAGACACCCAATCCCTAATTGCTCCCCGGGCATTCTCATACCTGTCCTGCTCCACCTGGGTGCATCCCAGTTGCGATGGGTTAAATGCAAAGAACTAATTTCGCCATTGCATGGGAACATACAACGATAACACATAGCACTTATATTTAAATATACACGTTATTTAGAAATGCAAAAATAGCAGCAGTGTGCTATAGCTTTACAGCAAAATTAAGGACAATTTTGAAAGTTTTGTTGCATAAACCACTGATATTTTTATAACTGGAGTTCTTTTAAAGCAGTAATCATTAGCAGACAAATATCACTGAGTGGGCTGCTCACAAAGGTGGATAAAAGATTGTGGAACTTTAACAGTAGCTTCATAGAACCAGGAAGAATGTTTCATTTTCCTATAAGCTAATAGCTAATATAAAAGAAATTGCCTCTAAAAATAAATTATGCTAGTTATGCTAGCTAGCTGTAGTATAATATACCGGGAGTAGAGGACAAAACTAAATATTAAAGCAGAAACTAAACTCTGCTTGTTGTTGCACTTTATGAAATGGCTAGCATTAGCATCACAGTGCAGCTAGCTGCTACTGAAAGTTAGATTTTGTCTAAAAGTTTGTCCTCTAAAAGTAAAACGTTTATCTTAGTTCGTATCTTATTACAGTTTTTCTTTTACATTTCAATACTTTTGTTGGATGTAACTGGGACTCTGTGTACACAATTTCGTTCCACCACACATGCCACATGTGGTGTGTATGACAAATATAAAACCTTGAATCCTTGAAAATGAAAGTGTGCTCGTTGTGCTAGCTATGGTATAATATAGTAGACATAACAAAATATTACAGCAGAAACTAAACTCTTGCTTGTTGTTGCTGTTTATGAAATAGATAGCATTAGCATCACAGTGGAGCTAGCTGTTACTGAAAGTTAGATTTCCTCTAAAAGTATGCTTGTTATGCTCCCTGTAGTAAAATATAGTAGACGGAACTAAATATGTGTTGGACAAAAATATCCTCTATTCATTTTACTTACTAAAAGAAGACACACGCGAGGGCACGAGAATATTTTAAACTGTTTTTACTTGCGAGGGTAGACTTTTACAACAGGTTACGTAGATGCACAGAAGTTCTACGTGCATGGAGCCCAGTCACGAGAATCTGCCACGTAGAGAATTGTTTTTATAGACTTATCAGCTCCCGGCTCATAGGCAGCAGACTGATGACCTCGGCCACACAGCTGCACATGCAGGATCAAATCAGCTCCTCATTTAACTCTCTCTGCTAGCATAAATGCATGGTTCATGCACAGTTGACATTCTAAACCTTTACCAGAATCTCCCTGACAATATTACAGCAGAAACTAAACTGCTTATTGTTGTTTATGAAATAGCTAGCTTTAGTATCACAGCACAGCTAGCTGCTACTGAAAGCTAGATTTCCTATAAAATGAAAGTTTGCTAGTTATGCTAGCTGTGTTATAATATAGTAGAGGACAGAACAAAATATTACAGCAGAAACTAAACTCTGCTTGTGGTTGCTGTTTATGAAATAGCTAGCGTTAGCATCACAGCACAGCTAGCTTCTACTGAAAGTTAGCTGTTTAAAACCCTCGTGAGCTGTCACTCTTGAGTTAAATTATGGCTTCTGAGATTCATAATCTTTGATTTTTGGCACTAGCTAACCGTTGTTGGTTAATTATGTGTTTCAACATTTGTGTAGCTGAGAGTGTAACGTTAAAACTAGTGATTACCGCCTTTAGGAAACCCCTGATCTGTGTTTAAAGTCTGTGAAAAGCTAAAAACAACACCATCCTGCAAATGGCTTAATCATTTGTTTGTGCTTCTACTTGTGTACAACATAAGTGCCAATTTACACACAGCACCCCTCCACCCCACTTGAAAAAAAAAGCGCTTCCTTTGTGTCGATTCCAAACGGGAACCGGCAAAGTAACAAGCTCTTAATTTAGTTCGCTCTTGTCTCGCACTATAAAGGCAGACGTCTCTCAGACGCCACACTTCCACTTCAAAATGTCTTTTCTTCAAAACATAGAAACCCTAAGAGGACTTCCATACCAGCTGTAGACATCTGAGACGTTAGTTTTCAATGGAAACACAAACTGCATTAGCTTTCAGTGCAGCCACTCCTAAACAGAAGAACTTCCAGAGTTTATTTGTAGCTTCCGCAATCTTTTCTTTATCTTTACTTCTATACCTGTTTATTAACCCCACGTTTGAAAAGCCATGGCTCTCGCCGGCTGCCGGCAGCATTATTGCCTTATTGATTTTAGTTTGTTTAACACAAATTAAACCACCATCTGTGGCGCACAGTGACGGTTCGTAGTGGTACCTTTAAATAGGCCCCTCCATAAATCACACAGTGACCACAGGAGGAATAACGAATGTGGTCCTCTTGGTAGGATGTTCCTACACGGTACACATTCATCACAGGCTGATCAGAGATGCAGAACTGTTCTGATCTCTGCCTGAATCACTCATGGCCCAAACAAATCGCTGAATTCTGATTGTGAATATTGAACGCTGTTATGGTCCCAGTGCCATAATGCTTTGTTTTTACCACTTGAGTGGTCTTAGATGGGAGAATATTGCTTTCACATGTTTCAGATGCTTAGAGGCAGAATGAATCATTGAAGAGATTAAGCCTGTGAAAGCCCTTTGAGGATTAAGTCCCTTCCCAATATAGCATTTCTCACCGCACCGGAGAAGATACTGTAACATGAACTAGGTCACACAATGTATTTGTGTAGTTCCCCGATGTGCGCTAATCAAGTTAATCAGTTAATATACGATCGGTCATGTGGGAAAGCGCTGCTTGTTCATCCTAATCTATGCTGTTGTTACACATTACGATGGACTCACAAGTATGAGAATTTAAACAGAAAGGTGCACGAATGAGGTAAACTGATCTGATGGCTAATTATTTATGATGGTCGTCTCGTTTCTGTTGTAAATGAAATCTGGAGGTTTGAGCATATTTGTTCGCAATGTTCTTACATGAGACACATCTCCCAAACAGTGAGCTGTCTACCCTGGGAAAGAAAAAACAAGTTTAATATTTAAAAACCCAGAACGGTGCCTGAAAAGTTTTCCTGCTTGGTCTGTTTTAGTGTTTTTGTACGTCCATTGAAAGGCAGGCGTATTATCTCCACCCGTACATCCGTAAACTTTCTCATGTCCTGCCTATAACTTCTGATTCGCTCGAGATAATTTAGCAAAACTTCAGATACGCATGCATCATTACTAGATGAAGTGCCTTGTACACATTCATCTCCCTAACTCAAAGGTAAAAGGTTTTACAAGGCTTTACTTATTTACTCACCTACATTTACCGTATTTTCCAGCATACAAGTCTCTCTGGAGTCTAATTCGTATCAGTCAACAACAAAAAAAGCGTCATGAAGAGGAAAACTTATATAATTCTCTTCTGCATATAAATTGCATTTATTATGTGTTACTGCTGACCCTTTGCGTTTATTATGCATTTATTTTATGGTCAAACGGCTTAAGTTTGCCTGGGCGGCACGGCTCCATCCATCCATTGCAGCCGCTAGCTCTCCAGCATTCCTCCTCCTGCACCCGCTGAGTGAAGCGAGCGTGCACGGGAGAACTTGCTGTTTCATCCATCATTATCTTTACCCGCTTCTTCCATTTTGGGTCACGGAGGCCGCCGGTGCCCATGTCCAGCAATCACTGTGCGAGGGGCGGTGTACAACCTGGATGGGTCACAAGTCCATCACAGGATCACAGAGACAAACCAGACAAACAACCACTCACTCTCTCACTCACACCTAGGGACAATTTAGAGTTACCAATCAGTCTAACATGCATGTTTTTGGTGTGTGGGAGGAAACCGGAGTACCCGGAGAAAACCCACGCATGCACAGAGAGAACATGCAATCTCCAACCAGAAAGGCCTCCGGACCGAGAATTGAACCAGGGACCTGCTCACTGAGAGGCAGCAAACTCGATAGACGTCCTAGGTATCGATGTGTAGCTTACTCGAGTAGTCTGTTAAAGCCCTAGTCAACGTATGTTCCAATAATTTTGAGATTATAAACCCTCAGTTCTGTTTTGTCTAACACTGCAACTCAGGAAGTACCATTTAGTTCTGTCGGGCCTGCAGTCTGCTATACAGCACCAGATCTTTTCTTTATTCTTCAGCTACTCCGCTAACAAACACCACACCAAACAGCTGACTGTTCATCTCGAGTCCACCACAACTTATTTTAGGACAGCAGCCATTTACTTTGGTTTTGGCCGCACTCTAGCCATTAACTCGTCAGTCTGCTCAGAAATAAAACATATTTTTCCAAATTGAGGTCAGTCACACACTCCACACTTAAAAAGAACCCTTGAAGCAAAAAGCGCAATATGTGTCATTCCACGGATCATATAAAGGAGTCACGTTTATTTTATTGTGCTGAAACTTTGATTAGATGCATATTATGTAACTTATATGTGATAATTCGATTCTACATTTCTTGACAAGTCCTTGAAGCACCTGCTCCAGCAGGCAGCTTTTCACGCCAAGCGCTTCCTGCCTCTCCATCATGGGTATTGCACCCGTTTCCATCCGGTTTATTTCGGCTCGTGTTAACAGCCGGTTGGAGGCTTCCCGTCTTTGCAGAAAGATGCAGACCTCAGCAGGGTCTGCGCCCAACGTCCCGCTCGTGGGCCCAGCTGTCAGTCTTCATTCGCTCTATTAAATTATGAGAATAGATTCTGCAGTCTCTGGTGCATTCCTCCCCTCCGCTGCCCTGTTGTGATGCTTCACGTGCAGTGAAACGGTAAAACTAACGTGTTTAACATCAGTGAAGATTGAGGCCATTTCTGCTCCGCGCCGGTCGGTTAGGAAACGCTGACATAGGCTGGAATCCAAATCAAGTATAAAAAGCTTTTTTTTTCCCAGTGCTTTAAGTGTAGCCTGATATTTTGAGTTCTCTGAAAATGAAATTTAATGATGACAGTGTTAGATCAGCAGAATATCGCTGGAGGCTTCAATATTTCTGGCTGATATGATAACCGGGGATGAGAATTGCTAATCTCCTCCTCCAGAAAGGGAAATAAGAGATGAATATCTTTTTTTTTTTTTTTTGCCTCCTCCACTGAGGCAGTTTTTAGCTTTGAAAAGAAATGATGAAAGTGTTGAACTGAACAACAAATGTGCTGCAGTAATCATATTTTATTTCAGCATCCGTTATTGTCTTATTTGTCTGTGCTGGATGCTCTCGGGATAAGTTTGGGATATCACTTTGATTTTGAGATGGAGATCAAAGTCAGGATGACGGATGAGATGGAGATGAAAGCTGAAGACCTGTCTCTCCTTGTCCCGGTGTGTGTTTGTCTGCGTAGGTGCTACTTTCGACGTGGCCATGCGGTTCTTGTCCGAATGTCCGTGGAAGAGGCTCCAGGAGCTGAGAGCTTTGATCCCGAACGTCCCGTTCCAGATGCTGCTGAGAGGAGCCAACGCTGTGGGCTACACCAACTACCCCGATAACGCCGTCTACAAGTGAGTCGCTGCGGCGCACACTCGGATTTCATCAGGCTGTTTGTGTTCACGACCAGATCCAATCCTGTTTTACCTTCAAATCTTCTGCCTTTGTTTATCCAGCAACAAACTGTAAACAGTGTTGTCAAATATTTTAACCATTTATGATTTATTCGTAACTCCCAGTGGCCCAGACTTTCTTGTAACTTTTAAAATAATCTTGATGAGTACCGTATTGTCCAGACTATCTGAGTCACACTTTTTTCATAGTTTGTCCAGTCCTGCGACGTATAGTCCGAAGCGACTTATATACGTTTTTTTTTCTTTTCATGACACGATTCTTGACTGACAGATTAAATGTTCGTTCATACTGACATGAACCAAAGAGTGAACATTACCAGGGGCCGAGATGGTGTAGAGGCAGTGCGGCCGGCTCAGGACCGCAAGGTCCCAGGTTCGATCCCCGGTCACTGCATACCTCGTTGTGTCCCTGGGCAAGACACTTAACCCCGAGTTGCTCCCGGTAGGACTGGCTGGCGCCTTGCATGGCAGTCTGCCGCTACCGGTGTATGAATGTGTGTATGAATGGGTGGATGGCTGGTACTGTAAAGCGCCTTGGGGCCCCTCGAAGGGGGCTGGAAAGCGCTATATAAGTAAGCTCCATTTACCATTTACCATTTGTTGCCCCAACTGAGGTTGTCATTCAGGTGCACATCCAAGTACTTGTAGTTTGTCCATCAGGGCCTGGGGGATAATGATATTGAAGGCAGACGTGAAGTCCACAAAGAGCATATGGACGTAAGAGTCCTTCTGCTCCATGTGGGTGAGAGCAGTGTGGACCACAGAGAAAATGGCATCCTCTGTTGATCAATTATCGCGATATGCGTACTGGTGAGGGTCCTAATTGATGTTGATGGTTGTTTTGATGTGGGTTATGACCAGTTTTTCGAAGCATTTAACGACCATCGGGGTGAGGGCCACTGGCCGATAGTCATTCAGACCAGTCGCTGTAGAGCTTTTTGGGACTGGGATGATGGTGGCAGTCTTCAGGCAGATGGGAACAGTTGTCAGGGTGAGGGAGGAGTTAAATATATCAGCCAGTACCTCGCAGAGCTGACTGGCACAGTCCCTCAGCACTCTCCCTGGGATGTTGTCTTGGCCAGTGGCTTTGTTAATCCTCCTGAAGGTCCTTCTTACTTCTGCTGAGATCACGCTGAGAAACTTTCTAAAGATGAAGAAAGATTTACATGATGATGAAAAGGATTTATCTACCTGGATTACTGAGCCTGCATCAGGACTTTCTTACGATGAGGTTTAAAAAAAATTCAAAAATGATCTATTTATTTAGAACATCCATCCATTATCTTTTACGTGCTTCTTCCATTTTGGGTCACGGAGGTCGCTGGTGCCCATGTCCAGCAGTCACTGTGCAAGGGGTGGGGAGCACCCTGGACAGGTCTCCAGTCCATCACAAGGACACATACAAACAAGAGAGACAACCATTCACTCTCTCACTCAAACCTAGGGACAATTTAGAGTTACCAATCAGACTAACATGCATGTTTTTGGTCTGTAGGAGGAAACTGGAGTACCGGAGAAAACCCACGCATGCACAGAGAAAACGTGCAAACTCCACACAGAAAGGCCCCTGGACTGGGATTTGAACCGGGGACCTGCTCGCTGAGAGGCAGCGACTCTACCAGTTGCACCACTGTGCTGCCCGAGCTGTGAAACCATGAATGTAAAATAATTTACTACATAAACACAAAAGTAAGGTTAAATCTTCCATCTTGTTTTAGAAACCTGCCAGTTTTCTTATCTTGTAGCAGTTTAATGAATGTTGAACAGGACACATACTTTTTTCCTCTTTTCTTTAGCTTTTTCAATTCTGTGTCCTTCATGCTGCAAATAAAGACGACGACAGGACAGAAATCCCAAAGATTGGCTTTTATTAAATAGCTGTAGAAAAAGCAGCGAGGGCTTTCAAAAGAGAAAGTGTTTAATTTCAAATAAGCTGAGCACAAAAGAGTCAAGTGTGTTTTAACCTGTCACCATCTTCTCTGTGAAATTGCTCCCAAAGGGAAGACTCGCAACCTTAACGGCATATTTCAACAGAATATGCAACCCAAAAAAAAGAAAAGCTACAAAAAGAGGAAACTGAAAAATGACTGATGAGTAGATAAGGTAGCTGAAATAACCAACATTCATCACACAGTGGAGCACAAGATGGTGCTGTTCGAGCACAAGGATTTATATTTAACAGATAACAGTATAACAATGTATTACACAGTGGACAGTAATGTTACAAGCTTCTTGTGTAACATACAAAAAATGCTGAATGTGTTTTTTTCCATCTGAGTTAAACTAGTTTCTTAGATTAGCTTCCTGTTTGTAGTTTTGTTATGTTTCATAAAAATATATTTTTGTCACACTGAACAACCGAGAGTTTGGAATCTGGTCACCCTGAGCTACAATTTGTTCTTGGTCATTACTGCATGGATGATGTAAGAAGAATGAAACAAATTCTGAAACAAACCCTCAAAGATCTAATATACAAACATCAACACAACACACACACACACACACACAC
>JARVGQ010000001.1:23761131-23777281 GCA_031762355.1 Hypsolebias martinsi | reverse complement strand
ACCCACGCATGCACGGAGAGAACATGCAAACTCCACCCAGAAAGGCCCCCAGACCGAGATTTGAACCAGGGACCTGCGCGCTGAGAGGCAGCAGCTCTACCAGTTGTGCCACCGTGCTGCCCAGTTTCTATGGTCCAGGTGTCGTTTCTATGGTCCAGGTGTCATTTCTATGGTCCAGGTGTCGTTTCTATGGTCCAGGTGTAATTTATATGGTACAGGTGTAGTTTCTATGGTCCAGGTGTAGTTTCTATGGTCCAGGTGTAGTTTCTATGGTTCAGGTGTAATTCCTATGGTCCAGATGTAATTTATATGGTCCAGGTCTCGTTTCTATGGTCCAGGTGTAATTTATATGATCCAGGTGTAGTTTCTATGGTTCAGGTGTAATTTATATGGTCCAGGTGTAATTTAAATGGTCCAGGTGTAATTTATATGGTCCAGGTGTAGTTTCTATGGTCCAGGTGTAGTTTCTATGGTTCAGGTGTAATTCCTATGGTCCAGGTGTAATTCCTATGGTCCAGGTGTAATTTATATGGTCCAGGTGTCGTTTCTATGGTCCAGGTGTAATTTATATGGTCCAGGTGTAGTTTCTATGGTTCAGGTGTAATTTATATGGTCCAGGTGTAATTTATATGGTCCAGGTGTAGTTTCTATGGTCCAGGTGTAGTTTCTATGGTCCAGGTGTCGTTTCTATGGTCCAGGTGTCGTTTCTATGGTCCAAGTGTAATTTATATGGTCCAGGTGTAGTTTCTATGCTTCAGGTGTAGTTTCTATGGTCCAGGTGTAGTTTCTGTGAGGTGACAAATGTTGATATAAATAATTACAAACACAACCTGGTCGGGTAGAGCAATTAAAAACAGCAGCAGAGTGAGGAAATGTGGTCGATTTGATCTTCTGCAGTCTAAGCCTAAACAGCAAAACTAAGGGATATCTTCAGAAACCCAAGCCAGCCCTAACTGTAGGATTTATCAAAAAGTAAAGTCCATCCTCGTCTTAAAGTTTGACTGTGTGAGCCACATCTACAGAAACTGGAAGCTGGTTCTACTGGGAAGGATTCTAGAACTGAAAGTTCTGCTTCCTGTTCTACTTTTACAGACTCCAGGAACCACGAGTAAACCTGCAAACCTTCTAAGGCAATTAAAATGTACAAATCAAGTAACTAATAGTTGAAGCATATTGTAGAATAGTGTTTGTTGTTGCACACAGTACCTTTAAAGAGACGCGAGTTAAAAAAGAACGTTTTAGATCCGTCCATGTGTTCGTGTCTGAACAAAAGAACCTCTGGTCCAGTTAATGAGCACATAGGAACTTCAAACAGTAAATATATTGGTTTGGTCACACAGTGTTTATTTCTATGTGCACGTTGGAGTAATCCCTCATGAATGCATATCGCCCGCCGCCTGTTAGGCCCCAGCTTCAAACTAAGATCATCTCAGTTTGACAAAAGACAGTTTACCATGATGTTCATGCTCTGACACTCACATGGGCAAAAACATTATTGCCCTTTTCTCTCAGGTGGTAGATCATCAGCCTGTCAGAGCTGGTTTTGATAACCAACCTAGCTATTTAAAACAAACTGTAGTCCAAGCCCGAGCGGTTCTTGTGCTAAAGGGTCGGGTCACCGAGCTGCAGAGTGTTTGTAACTGATTGCTGCTGGAGCTGCAGCATGACGCCTCCGTTTACATCTACACGTTACATAATCTATGCTAATCTATGGAACGTAGAATGCACATAATCTATGGACTCTGGAACGAGTCTGCGCGTCAGACAGGGCCCTCTCGGTTTTCAAATCCGGTTGAAAGACCCACTACTATTCTATTGCTTTCAACACCAGATGATCTGTGTTTAGTCGTATTTGTTGTCTGCGATGATTTTCTGTTTTTGTACTTCATTTTGTATGTTGCCTGTTTGTTTGTTTGTACAGCACTTTGGTTGGCCTTGTCACTGTTGTAAGTGCTCTATAAATAAAATGGTATGAAATCTATATCCTCTAAATAGTCTGAGCTGGATATTTCTCCATCTGTGACCTCATTCAGGTTCAAGTCATCAGAAAATGTTGTTTACACATCAGTGTCTTAATTTAGTTTTTTTTTTTTTATCGTGCCTACGTCAGAGGGTTGCTGTGAACTCAGCCGATGTGACAACCAAGAAATCCTTAAGTCTGTGTGACTCAACAGAGAAATGGTAATTTTCAGATTCCTGCTCCATCGCATTAGTTAAGACGCAGAGAAATGCAGAAATAAATTAATGGTGTACGTCGCGGTGCTGCGTCAAGTTGAACGTGTGCTTTTCTTTTAAAATTTAAAGGGATCAATTAAATTTGGGGCACCACTTTGAGTTAAATGATAATTTACTGAAGCAGGATGGGACTTTATGTAGTTGCTTTTTCTCTTTGCCCCAATAAATGATTTCAGATTTAAACATGAAACAGAATGAAGTGATTAAATTCAGGATGTGCACAGTGTTAAAATAAAAATGTGTGTAAGTTACTTTGTGTTTTGCAAGAAAAACTAAACTTGTTTCCAGACTTCTTCTTGTTCTTGTTCTTTTTTCTTGTTCTTTTTTCTTCTCCTTGTTTTTGTTCTTCTTCTTGTCCTTCTTCTTCTTGTTGTTGTTCATGTTGTTGTAGGTCTTTTCCTTCTTGTTGTTTTTGTTCTTCTTCTTGTTGTTCTTCTTCTTGTTCTCGTTCTTCTTGTTCTTCTTCTTGTTTTTTTTTTCCTTGTTGTTGGTGGTCTTTTCCTCATTCTTCATCTTGTTCTTTTTCTTGCTGTTCTTATTCTTCTTGTTCTTCATCATCCTCCAGACTGTCCCATTTTCTACAATATATCAATTTTACGTTCTTTTTAAAACATTCGTCAAACGAGCAGAGTGCTTTGTGTATTTACTTTGTATAAAAAGTAGACTTAGTTACAACTTCAGTTGTAAAACACTTTAAAACATTGTGTTTGATTTAATGTGTATTTATTCAAAACTTTTAAACTCTTCAGTCACTTGTTGGTCCAGCTGCTTTTCTTATTGTCCCTCATCAAGGAATGAAGAGGGGAACTGGAAATGCCGTCCGTCTGGCCGTCTTGTGAGTGTGATAACTAAAAATAGGTTTGATACCAACTTCCTTTTTGGTGTGTAGCTGCACTCAGGTGTAAGAAACGTTGCTGTTGACATCTCCAACATGGAGACACCCAGAAAGACACTGAACAGTTTTGTAATAATTCCCGTTTGTCGTTGACATGTTTGGACCTGATCTTTGGCCTCTGATGTTTTCCGCTCCTGGAGCTGCACATTGAGATGATCGTGAAGACTTTTAGTAATCTGAGAGACAAATATTCTTAAACGTGTTTTACTAATTGATGTAAGAAGACTACGAGGAAAGTGGGACCATTTCGAGATGTTTTGGAGACTCCTTTGCAAACGATGTTCTCCAACAAATCGTCCTTTAATGAGACTCGTTAATAAACATGTTCATGATGATTGTAACCTGCAGTCGGAAGTTGGTCGTCCTCACTGTGAAGTCCGGAGGATGTAGTTCAATATTGTAGCCGTTCATAAACTTTCTCTTGTCCCGCCTATGACTTCTAAGATAATTGAACAAAACTTGATGCACCAACAAACCGGAGCGGCACGCTCCAAGGTCGCACTTCAATATATAAAATATATTGTATAAAAAATATACTTTATACAAAGTATAAAAAATATACTTCGCACGCCAACTCTTCTTTAATGTATTCAAATTTAAAACTCTGCACAAACACATTTTTTTATCAGTACTTTGCACGAGCAGCGTCTTAACTAAACCGTACGGGGAAAATAAAAGCAGCTCTGATTCATGAAAAAAGGACCGCAATCGTTTGATTTACCGAGTCGCAGCTTGCTCGATTAGAACGCTTTACGGGTCTCGTGCAAACTAAAGTGGACTGCAGCATTTTCTGGCTGGAAAAGTGGATTTTTATCAGCGCGAGGAAAAACGTAAAATAAAATCCAACCGGACAAAAGACGCCGCTGCATCATTAGAAGTTGCTGCAGGGAGTTTTATTGCTTCAGTGAACTTTGCACTGTTTTGTTAATTCCAACTCTCTAACATAATCTAATTCTCCCCCCACCCCATCGATCTTCCTCCGCCCTGCGGATGTTGCTGCAGGTGGAGCTGGAACGAGGGAAGATCCTCCACATCAAGGCCCTGGCTCTGGGGGACCTGAACAAGTCCGGTCAGAGGGAGGTCTTCTTCGAGCTGAACGGCCAGCTGAGATCAGTTCTGGTTAAAGACACTGTGGCCATGAAGGTACTGGGAAACATGGAGGGAGGGGGCGCTGGTTGAGTCTAGACCAGATCTCTGCAGCACATCGAGTCCCATGTGTGTTTTTAATTTTAAAGTGTTCATGGAGGACGGCTGATTTTATTCCCTTTCTCCAGGAAATGAAGTTCCATCCCAAGGCTCAGAAATCCATCAAGGGTCAGGTGGGGGCGCCAATGCCTGGAAAAGTCCTGGAGGTCAAAGTCAAAGTTGGCTCCAAGGTCAGTTTGATGACGTCAGACCAGGATTCGTGCTCCAGGGTTTATAAAGCACTTTAAAACAACACTGTTGGCCACCAAACAGTGGTTAAAGTTCAGACACACAGAATGAGGCTGCGTTTGTTAAATCGTTTGATTCTGTATTTTCAATAAATGACAACTGATATATGTGAAAGTTTTATGAACAATTAATATCTTACCTGTTGCAGATGGCATTTTCAACAACCTTAGTTTGTAGAGAAGGCTTTTTTTAATGGGGTTTGAGTGAATGGATCATCACCTCCCAACACCTGAAAGTTTGTGTTTAAAGTTCTTAATGGAGCTTAGATATAAAATAAAATAAACAATTGATTTTGAAAAGTAAAAAAGTGTAAAATAAAATAAAAAAGCAAATGCCCCGATTAAGGAACACGGGGCTAATTTGAACAGATAAAATTATTACAGTTCAGAGAAGCAAATGTGTTGGTATCTGGTGGTTACAAAACAAGTTTGTTGATAATTATTCAATCTAAACTTTATTAATTAATTAAAAGCAGAGAAAGCAGTCTAACAGGCACAGATGTTTGGGACCTGAGGTGGATTGGTTCCCTCACCTGCAGTCTTGCAGCTGAAAGACCAGAGAGGTTTGAGACACCTTTGGCTGCCAACTTGGGAGCTTCATGTTCCTTTAGTTCCACTGGTCCAGTGGATCAGCGTAGAAGGCGATGCACAAAATCTGACAGTGAACCTCTGACCACAGTTTCCATTGTTTTATCCTTTCAAAATAAAATAAAAAACTAGAAAATAAGATACTGGGATGCTCAGTTTCCTGTAAAGATGTAACACGTGTAGTTGTAATTTCATTGTTCGCATAAAAGCATTTTAACCTGACGCTAATGCTAACTGTGCTATTCGTACCATTAGCATTAGCAGAAGTCAGTTTTAAAGCTAGGTTATAAAAGTGGTTTGTCATGTCAAAAAGCAGACCAAATGGAAAAGTACTGTCTTGTCTACAAATCTACAGGAATAACCATGCATGAGCAAACTGACTGCAGTCAGAACTAGCCATTAGCTCATCAATCCAGTCAGAAATGAAATTGTCCAAAATTTAAAAAAAAAAAAGCTATCGACAGCAGGTAAGATATTGACTTGCTTTAAGTTTACCCACTGAAACTCACCTCAAAAGATCTGAACTACTTAATTCTTACATGTTGGCATATAATGGATCTGACTTCCTGTTGACGTGAGGCTGCATCTCGTCTCTGATTGGCTGTTTTCAACCCTCTGAACCCCCGCAGGTGGAGAAGGGTCAGCCTCTGTGCGTCCTCTCAGCCATGAAGATGGAGACGGTGGTCAACTCCCCGATGAGCGGGACCATCAAGGCTATCCACGTCGAGCCCGACGCCTCCCTGGAGGGAGACGACCTGATACTGGAAATCGAAGAGTGAAGTGAGAAGATGGAGGTGGGGAGGGGGGGCAGCAGGAGGAGCCTCCAGCTTGTACATAATGTTTAGTCACAACAGATACACGATGGAGTTTTATACATATCTTGAAGTTAACATGGGGTCAAACCTTCTGGTTTTAGGTGTTGGGGGGGTCAAGCTGAAGGTCTGTATCATTCTTAACGTTTCAACAACTTAGATCAGTTTAAACCATCAAACATTCCACTGCAGAGTCTTAACCAGGGTTAGTATTAATAACATATTAAACTTCTAGATGTTATTTGTAATCTAGCGCAACACACGAGGACGTTTTATCAACGTTTGTTTCCGTCTCGTTCATTTCCACAAGACTTATCGTTTCATTCTTTGTCACATTGCATTCTGGGAATGTGTAACTGCTGCCATTTAAACTCACGTCGTTCAGAAAGAAACAAACGATTCATGTGGAGGAGTTTAAGGAAATGAATCGCAGCGTTTGCACTAAACCTCCGGACTCGTGTGTTCTGTTACTGTATCAGTAATGACGTGTTGTACTTTCCCTTCAAAACGCTCAAACGGGTCGTTTCAGAACCACTTCAGCTCCGTCTGTTGCATCTTTTTAGACATCTCTGCTTCCACAGCCGGACAGATTACACGGTGCTGCAGCGAGGGTCACATGTGGTTTCTCCTGCCATTTATAAGTTACTTCTGTCAAGCCCGACTGAGATTGGACCCCGGAGGCTCCCAGAAGCAGCTTTAGATTTCTAGTTTTAACTGAACCAATCCAACAAGCACATCTCCTGACATGAAGTATACATCCTCACCTGTGTACTTGTACTAAATATTCTTACTAACTTTGAATTGATTCATGCAAAATCAAGTTAATGTGGTGAAAGTCTGATTTGTTGAGCGTTAAACTAAATGAACGAGGCTTGAATGCAGTTCATCCAACAGTGTTACTGATTAAAAGTTTACTTACTGTAATGCACGTCTTTTAAATCAGTGGTTCCCAACCCTGGTCCTTGAGGAACACCATCCTGCATGCACCTGATTTGAATAAATGGTTGAGTAACAGGTCTCTGCAGAACTTGAAGTAATCAAATTACGAATCAGGTGTGATGGAGCAGAGAAATAACTAAAACATTCAGTATGGTGTTCCTCAAGGACCAGTGTTTGGAACCACTGTTTTAAATGTTATATTCCTGAAAATATCAGTACCTCTTCAGCAAAGTTTGACTAAATATACAAGTTGCTGAAGCGGCAAGTTTTGCCTCGTTAACTTGGAGGTTTCCCTGCGCTGTGATTACAGTGTCCATCGTTGGACTCAACGAATGAACATTTCTGTAAAATTCTTCCTCCTTGCCTCGTCTGTCCGACTTCTAAACATGTATTTGCACAAACGACGTGACGCCATCATTTAATGCAATAATGTCAACTGTATCGTACTGATTGTGACTGACAGCCATGCTTGTAACAATGTACTCATTCATGTCTGTGGAAGAAGCACAAAAAAAAAAATAAAGAAAACAAACAAACCGCTTCGGGTTTTTTTCAATATTGGCAAAAACTTTTGCCTGTTTTTTTTTTTTGTTTTGTTTTTTTTGGGGGGGTTTTTAATTACTAATTAAATTATCTTATGCTGAGGGGCAGATTGTCCTTTTTCAGTCATGACTTACTGAAAAAGGATGAAACAAAGGGATCAGCACCAAAACCAGCTGATCTGATTATCTCATCACCCGAGAAGGAACACATGGTTGAACTAGGTCAGAAGTGTGAGGGTGCAAGTCTATTAAAGCACTTAGATCAACAAGAGAATTTAAGAAATGTTTTAATTTTAATTTTTTTTTTTTAAATTCTAATATGTACAGGGAGCCAGTGAAGGGAGGACGAAATTGGTGACATGCTCAAATCTACGAGTTTTTGGACGAGGTGGAGACGTGAAAGAGAAATCTGACCAACCCCAACATAAAAACATATTACAGTAGTCCAGCCAGGTAGCAAAGACTTTTTTTTCAAGGTCAGATCTGGTCAACGCAGACTTAAGCTTAGCTATCTTCCTTAACTGGAAGAAGCTTTTTTTGTAGAACAGAGTTAATCTGTTTATTAAACAAAGTCAGTCTAAAACCATCCCAAGATTTGTAACAAACTGCTTGAGATATGGTTCAAGAGAGTCTAGGTTTACAGGAACAAGGAGACAGCAATAGAGCTAGGGCTAAACATAACAATTTCAGTTTTCTGATCTTTGAAGCTTAAAAAATTTGAAGCCATCCATGCCTTAATGTCATCAAGACATTTTAACAGAGGGTGAATGGAGCAAGAACTGTTGAGTTTTAAGGACAGATAAATCTAACATTCATCAGCATAGCATGAAAGACCATGTTTTCTCAAAGTATACCCCAAAGGGAGCAGATGCAATGAAAACAGAAGGGTTCCAATAATCGAGCCCTGTGGGACCTCGCAGGAAAGAAGCACTGAAGCAGATAAACTGGAAGGAGGACAGAAGACTGAAGAGGAAACAGCCGAAAGAAGTAATTATCAGGTTGTACTACTAAGGATAATGAGCTGTCATAAAGCGTGAGCATTAGACAAATGTGCTTTTCAGAATCACAACTAGAATAACGTCAGATCTGATGTCATTCCCAGGTGCACATTCTGACTTAGGAGGTAAATGAAACTGAGGTTGTTCAGCGATATGAATTTACCACAGAGCCCTACTTAAAACATCTGAAGCGTTCCTTTAAGCTTTGACCACTGCCAGATGGTGTCGTCACCGTGGCATTTCTTTCTTTAGCTGCTCTGTGCCTCAAATTAGGTCAAAGACCTTTGATGAGGTCTCGGCATCAGAAGAAAAAGCAAATGTTTTCATCTTCCCGGGTCCTGAGGTTAAATCATAAATTTCTCATTTGGATCCCGGGCTCAGACGACTTGATGTCTCCCAGCTCCTGACTCTAAATGAGTGCCAGAGTTCAAGTCCTTCTGTGGCTTTCATTCAGTTTATCCCTTTGTCCGCTCCACCACCGTGCAAAAGAGCAGCAAATTCTCAGTAAAGTCAGCTCTGCATGTCAGGCACCTTGACAGTGTTTTTGTGAAACTATAATAAAGTCGTGTGTCTGATCGGGCTGGCAACTTTTAAACTCATACGCGAGTTTCTGACACAGGCCACGGGGGTCTCTTGCTGTGTTTGAGCTGCAACTTCCCCCTTTAATCCCTTTGCTGCTGTTAAATAATCCCTTTCTGCTTGCTTTGCTGCTTTCTTCACTGTAATCCCTCTGCTTGAATAAGGACAGAATAGACGAGCAGGATGGGGAGCACTGTGTCTCAGACTGCAGAGATGGATGGCTCTGTCAGTCCGTAAACCTCCTTTCAATCAGCACAACCACAATAAAATCCATCCATCCGTATAATCCCACCAGTTTGCGCCTCCTTTTCCACAAAACGCTAGATTATATTAAACTGAAATATTGAGACTAATGAAAATAAGACCGACAATTGCTTCAAAGACATAAACCCAGAGCATCATTTAAAAGTATCGGCAATATTTTGGCGCTTGATAATTATTTGGGCCAAAACCGTCTGTTCTGGAAGCCTGACTTCTGTCTGAACACAGACACACCATCAGACTTCCCACAGAGGTTTCCGGTTCTGGAATAGAGTGATGAGCAATCATTAAAAATCCACTCAAGCATACCGCCAAGACCATGAATTAACTAGAATCAGAGTAGAGGCTTCCATCCAGTAGATCGGTTATACAAGTCTACACCATGCAAAAGTTTTAAACCGCCACTGATTTTTGTTTTGTTTCCAATGAGTCAGCCTTGGAAACCTAAAAAAAAAAAATGAACAAGTGGTGAACAGATGAATAGTATCTGACAGTCTTTTTTTTTTTTTTTAATTAAAGTTTTTATTTTGTTTTGTGAACATATAACAAAAACAACAAACAGAAACAGTGAGGTATATAAACATTGATGAATGTAAGGCCGCATTCACATCCATCACACATTGTCCTGGTTCCCACCCAATTAAATACAGACTGGGCACCTAATTAAGTTCCGTTTGACTTGACCATTCTCAGTCTTGCCCAGGTTCAATTCAGAATTTGGTACCTCTAATTTTAATATGTTGGTGTGTAAATGTGGATGCGACCTGGATGTTATTCCAAGTTATCACTATTGCAATGTGGTAGAAACATAGGCACTGAAACTGTCCCATTCTTCTGTTACAACCTCAGAATAGTTATTCAGTCTTCCAAGCATTTTCTCACAGGCTGCATTTTCAGTCATTCTCTCTTTCCATGTTTTGAAAGCTGGAGTCTGTGGCATCTTCCATAGAGTCAAAATGAGACGGGCACAAGTAACAAATCCAGTGTTCAGCACTCTGAAAACTGCTTTATGGACACCTGGGACCACACCTCTGTCCCCCAATAGGCACAATCTTGGTGAAATAGGTAGTTCAGTCTTTATCCATCCCTCCATGTATTTTATAACACTATTCCATATTGGAGAGATCAGTGGACATTCCCATAAAGCATGCAGCAAAGTACCTCTTGCTCTTTGGCATTTCCAGCATAAGTCATCTTTGCTAACGCCCATCTTATGCAGTCTTACTGGTGTAAGGTAATATCTGTTTAGAATTTTATATTGAGTAAATTTCCCTTTGGCTTCTCTTACATAGTGCCCGCTTTTAGAAATAATAGAGTCCCACGTTTCATCTTCGAAAGTGCAGGCCAAGTCTCTTTCCCATACTATTTTAAGACTTTTACTCGTATTGTTTTTAACCCATGGGCACATGTTATACCATTTTGATGCTTTACTAAGTAAAGGTGGAAGTTGTAAAAAACTCTCTATTGAATTCTTCTCTAAGTGAAATTTTGTTTTGTCTTTCAAACAGTCCCTAATCTGTAAGTATTTCCAAAAGTGGCCTTGTCCTTCTAACTTAAACTTTTCTTTCAGATCATTATACGATATAAATGTGTCTTCCACAAATAAATCACCAATTATCCGTACACCTTTCTTTAACCAATGTGACCAATAAATTGACTGCTTACCAATTTTGATCTTAGGATTGTGCCATAAGGATGCATACCTCTGGGTATATGGGAAGAGCGCAAGTTTTTTGTGAACCGTTTGCCACACCATTTTTGAAAATTTTAATATGGGGTTATCTATTTTATTCTGTTTATTATCTATCTTTTGAGTCAGTACCTCGATAGGAGTGAACGGAGAGGAAAGTTCCCGCTCCATCAAAACCCAGTCCAAATCTGATTTATTTTCTGGCCAATGTTTGCATATCTTGGACATTTCAAATGAAATACTATAATGTTCTATATTAGGTAAGGCCAGCCCTCCTTCCTTTTTGGGTTGACATAGTTTGCCAATATTGATTCTAGGTTTACCACCGTCCCACATGAAATGTTTAATCATATTATTATATTTTAAAAGAGTTTGAGCTGGGATACAGATTGGTATCATTCCAGTGTAATAATTTATCAAAGGAGCTATAACCATCTTTATTGTATTTATCTTACCCCATAATGTTAAATGTAACTTGCTCCAGTTGTCCAAGTTTGATTTAATTCTAGTAAGCAGTTTCTCTATATTTTCTACCATGATTTCATTAATATCTGGGTTAAGTGTTATTCCTAAGTATTTCATGCCTTTTTGTAGCCACTTGAAATTGAAAATGGATAAGTTTGCAGTGCTGGTTTTTGAAACAGGCATTGCCTCTGATTTATGCCAATTGATTTTATAACCTGATAATTTAGAAAAGTCATCTATCACCTCTAACAGTGTTCTAATGGAATTAACAGGATCCTGACATAATACCAAAATATCATCGGCATACATAAATAATTTGTGTTCCCTCCCCCCTCCGTTCACCCCAATGATTCTAGCATCTTCCCTGATTTTAATAGCCAATGGTTCTAGGAAAATAGTGAACAGAAGTGGACTAAGGCTGCAGCCCTGACGAGTGGATCTGGAAATACGAAAATATTTGGACAGTATTCCATTGGTAAAGACAGCAGCCTTTGGGTCCGAATACAAAGTGTTAACCCACCTACAAAAGTTTTCACCCAGTCCAAATTTCGATAGAGCAGTGAACAAATAACTCCACTCCACCCTATCAAAGGCCTTTTGGGCATCAAGTGATATTGCCACAACCTGGTTTTTATTGTCCTTATTACCCCATAAAAGGTGTAGAAGTCTTCGCATGTTGTCAGTTGAAGAACGATGCTTCATAAAGCCCACCTGGTCTTTGTGAATAATCTGTGGTAACACAGTCTCTAATCTTGTGGCAATAATTTTTGACAATATTTTGCAATCAACATTTATCAAACTTATGGGACGGTAATTGATTGGGTCTGTAACATCTTTGTTCCCCTTTGGTATGAGAGTGATTATAGCCTGATTGAAACTTTCAGGGAGTGAACCACATTCAAAAGCCTCTTGATAAACATCAGTTAAAATTGGTGCAAGTATATCTACAAATTTATGATAGTATTCGACTGTAAATCCATCTACACCAGGTGATTTCATTTTCTTCATTCCAGCAATTGCTTTTCTTACTTCGGTCTCATCTATGGGTGCTTCCAATCTATCTTTCCCGTCCTGGGTTATTTTGGGTATCTTAATTTTATCAAAAAAGGATTCCAACTCTTCTGCAGTCGCTACATTTTCAGATGTATAAAGATCTTTGTAAAATCTTTGGAAAATCTTATTAATATGAGAGGATGATGTTATCAACTTGTCATTTTCTTTAATTGCTGTGATCACATTCTGATTCTCTAACCGCTTCAGTTGTCTGGCCAATAGCCGTCCCGTTTTTTCACCACTTTCATAGAAATTGGTTTTGAGCCTGAACAATGCATATTCTGCTTTCTTATTATAAATTTCCTGAAGGTTAAATTTAATTTTGCATATTCTATTAAATTTGTTTTCATCGTAGTTTCCTGCCAATTGTTTTTCTAATTCACTTATCTGTTTTTCCAGTGTTTTGACTTTTTCTTTCCCCTCTTTTACTTTCTTAGAACTGTATCCCAAGCATTTACCCCTAACAAAGGCCTTATGAGCATCCCATACTGTTGCCAATTTATCTGTTGACCCAATATTCACGTCAAAGAAATAGTTTAAGTCGTCCTTTAATGTTGTTACAAATTGTTCATCCTGCAATATGCTGGAGTTTAACCTCCATCTGCCCGACCTGTTATTTTCACCCTGCAGGTGTATCTGTAACTTCACTGGAGCATGGTCTGTTAGGGCAATTGCACCTATTTCACACTCCACTACTAAGTCAACACTAGTACTAGAAATCAGAAAATAATCGATGCGGGAGTAACTTTTATGAGCATGTGAGTAAAACGTATATTCCCGCTCCACAGGGTGTATTAGTCTCCAGATGTCCACCAGCCCAATCTCTTCTTTAAAAAGGGCTGTCGCGGATTTACCTCCGCTACTAAAACTGGCACTCATTACACTTTTATCAATAAAGATATCAGAGACTTCATTCATATCTCCTCCCAGTATAATGTGGCCTTCAAGATTGCTTATTATATTTAGGATGGAGTGAAAAAAATGTGGCTCTTCCCTGTTTGGGGCATATACATTGCAGAAGACAACTTTCATACCATTTAAAAGTGCTTGTATGCACAATATACGTCCCTCTGTATCTTTAAACTCTTGTAACAACACAAAATTAAGATTTTTGTTTATAAGAATCATAACCCCTCTGCTTTTCCTGGACACAGAATTGTGAAATACTTTGCCAACCCAACCTCTTTTGAATTTTAAAGCTTCTATTTCACTTTCAAAATGTGTTTCTTGTATGAACGCTATATCTGTATCATGAGATTTCAGATAGCTAAGAACCTTTTTCCTTTTGACTGGTGTACCACAGCCATTAATGTTCCATGTTACAATATTTATACTTGATTTATCCATTATTCTCCAGCAAAAACAATCTTAGGCCTGAATCTTGGATTCCACCCCTTAGCTTACATGAGCAAGTTGGTGCAGACATGACATAAATTCTTACCTCACTGTTTTCAGAACAATAGAACAATAAATAAAAATAGAAAACGGACAAATAAAACACTGCTCTAAAAAGGAACATCGCAGTGAAGCCTTCCTGATGAACAAGTCTTATCTGGTCCGTGTGGGTTCTGGAGACGACCTCTCTGCTGGTCCCGTCGTCTTGGTCCTGACCACGCCGCAGTGTCCGTCCATGCCCCGTCAGGTGTCGAATTTTCTCCGCTCTCCTACTCGTTGATATCCACAGATGCTCCCTCGTCATCTCCCGCGATCTGTCTTCCCGTTGTGATTCTGCCATCTTCCGCGCTCTCAATGTGTTCTCGTACAAAACTTTCTGCCTCCTTTGCATCCGTAAAGCTGAGCCGTTTTCCTCTCCACGTGAACCTGAGTATGGCCGGGTGTGCCAGCGTGTGCTTCACCTGCTGCTGCCATAACCGTTTCATCACTGCAAAAAACATTTTGCGCTGCGCTGAGCGCTCCTTGGTCATGTCCTCAAACAGTGATAGACGACAGCCATCCCATAGTATCCCTTTTTTCTTCTTAGCAGCAGCCAGGACTTTCTCTCGGGCAGTATATTTGAGAAATCTCACCAGTATGATGCGCGGAGGCTGATTGGGATCCGGGCGAGGGCCCGAGCTTCTGTGACAGCGCTCAATCTCATAGTCACCTCCATTCAACTCTAGACCATCACAAAGTATTTTCTGCACGTAGTTAGCCAGTGGCACTCCAGCCTCTTTCCCCTCTTTCAGTCCAACTAGTCTAAGGTTTTTGCGGCGGGCTCTGTTTTCCAGGTCATCAACTCTCTCGTGAAGTTGTTCGACTGCTTTAATTAGCTTCATATTGTTTCTTGCTAGATTAGCTACAGTGTCCTCCACATCAGAAATGCGTTTCTCAGCTTCCGTTAGCCTGGTTTTAATTGCACTCACGGAATTCTTGAGTTCTGTTGTGTCCGATTTAATCAGGGACACATCACTTGCAACTCCATTTAACGTCGCCCCCACCTTGGCAATCTCCGCAAACAGACCATTTATGTCCATTACTCGGCTGTCTTCTTGGCTAGCAGTGTTAGCTGAGTTAGCTCCCCTGGTAGTAACAGTGGGCAGGCGCGTCTGCACACATCGTTTTCTTTCACTGGTCGTCGTCATATTTCGGTCAAATTGCTCAAATGTAGTGAGCGTGCACACAAGCTTCAAGTAGGATGTTGGTAGGAGAAGTTTCAAAGTTATTTGTTTAAAATAATGTTGACGGGGTTGGGAGCTCTTCTACAGCACAGCCATTCCCCTGTACCGCACCACGTGACTCCCACATTAGATCCATTTTTGATGATTATTCCTGTCCTGAGTCTGTAATGATTTTTTTAGGGTATATTTAGGTGGCATCTCACTGGGTGCCAGTTTTCAGTCCCTGTTTTTGTCATGTCTGCAGCCAAGCGACCAACGAGCCGTGCGGCCGTTAATTGGACAGCTATGTTTTTGATAATTATAGTGTTTACTTGTGCACGGCTCAAAACTACACAATGTTCTTGGTCATACTCGTTTTTTGTTGCCTGCCTCGGCTCAGCAGCAGGAAGCTACCCCTCCACTTATGATTTAATCTGCAGGAGTACATTAGCAGTTTTTGAATACATACCGTACTTTTTGCTGTACATGTCGCACCACCCTGTTAGTCGATCAGTCCAATATAAAGTGGAAAAAAAGATAAATAAGCGCCGTATACGTCACAGGACTCTGCAACAGAGGGCGGGCCGCCCACGCTACGAGCTGCAGCTCAAAGGTACTGTATTTTCTCATATTATACTAAAACCTATAGACAAGTTCTACAACAAACTTAATGTAATTTGTATTTTTAACAGGTTGAAGAGGCCAGATGAGACACATCACCTGGAGCCAGTTCTAAATGATACAATTTAAGGTTTATAAATTACAGTTCAGAAGAGATTTTGTGCAGGTTTGCACAGGTTTTGAAATTTTGCTAAAGATTTCCCAAATATGAATCAAGTCTGTATATTTCATATTAGGTTAAGTTTTGAAAGTACAACAAATGTTAGACTAATATGATTTAAAAAAAAAACTGTGAAGTCTGTATTTTATTTTGAGTTAATGGTTAATGCACTTTGGTAGGCTGAAGTCTGTTTACTTTTGTACACTGGTGGAGAAAGTACTCAAACACTGTACTTAAGTAAAAGTACAAATAAACAGACAAAAATGTACTCTAGTAAAAGTA
>JARVGQ010000001.1:23544068-23557554 GCA_031762355.1 Hypsolebias martinsi | reverse complement strand
AGATTTATTCTTCTTCTGCTGCCTTTCATTTTATAGGCATTTTATGTTTATGTTTTTTCCTTTGAAATTGTATTGTTTTTTAACTGAAATGAAATGAATAAACAAATAAACAAACAAACAAACAAACAAACAAACAAACAACCAGACTATGTCTGAAGTAGAGATCAGACGCAGACAATAATCCCTACTATTATCAGTTTTGTTGACACCATGCTGCTTTCAAGGTAAATCCTCAGGCAGAATTACTTAAAATGGCCTTCAGGACCATTAAAACCTTTGTTCTATTACCACCCCAAGTTTTCTTCAACAACTGTCTCATTGGATATCCTGATCTGTTTTAACTGCCAATACATTTTCCATAAATGAAGGTGAGGGACAAAGCCCTTGGATTTCAGAGCCTTTTGAAAAAATAAGCTAGGGATCTAGAGCAGAGACCAGTAGATAGTCTACCCTTTCATTCAGAAGATTCCATCTTGTTCATAGACCCTGGTGATGGTATCTGAGAGTGCAATGGAGTTTGTCCAACTAAACTGTGTGTTCAGTTGACTTAGAAAAGGCTTGCAACCATTGCCCATGTGTTGCTCCAAGGCTTCTTTCAGTTCCCATACAGCAAAGTTGAGTGCCTGGTTTGGATTGTCAGTTGTAAGTCCTACTTGTTTTAGGCAAGAATTGGACTCTAAAAGGGATGCCTTTGGTACCAAAGCCTTTCACAGCATTTTTGGACAGACTTTCTAGACACAGCAAGGGGATAGAAGGTTTCCAGTTTAGTCCACTTCTTAATGAATTGCTACCTTCTGCAGGTGGCCAGGTTTGCCTCCAACAGGCACTCCAGTGTGAGCACCTCCAAGTTTTAGGCCATGTTCCTCAGCTGGTAAAGGGTGGACCGCCAGCTTTGGGTTGGAAAGTAGATAGAACGACTTGTTCTTTTACTAAATGTTTACCTGGTTTTCAGGTTAAAAATGCATCCTACACTGCAGAAACTTACTTTTTTTTATTTTACTTCCAGATAAATATACTGTAACTTGATGAACCTGTTCTTAAAGAAATATTTCAACAAGAAGTGATTTCTTGCAACATGTACAGCAAATGTACAACAGAACACTAAGCAAACCTGCTGCTGGTGTGTTGTGCTCTACATCAGAGGAGGTCAAAGGGAAACATTTAGAACTACCGTGGTACAAAAACACAAGTGTCAGTTTGTCTGTGTAAGACATTTCCTCAGACAGAGTCGCTATTTTAGGACTGCACTTTCATATTTGTTGGATTCCTGTTTGGCAGAGTTTGAAAGGCCGACGTCTGAGACAAAGACCTTGTTGCTCTAAGTGTCCGACTTGGGATGAAAAGTCAAAAGACAAGCGGAAGTTGTGGCATGACGAAGTGGACATCCTCTTCAACTAAGTGTGAAGCTGCATCCTGTCACAGATACAATTATTGTCCCCTGGGCCTGCGTCAAGCTTCCCGTCGTCCCTGCTGTCTGCTGGGATTTTATTCACCATATTTCAGAGCAGACATGGGTGGAAAATGAAGTTTTTTTTAGATGCAATCAGAGCATATTAGTGTGGATGTATGAGTAAACACTGTTTTTAGGAGTTGAGTCTGAACATTTGCTTGTCTTGAGGTTATTTGGCAATCAAGACAACTCTGCAGATCAAACGTCAGATGTCCCTTTTAGTAATTCAAAGGAACTACCTTTAACACAAAACACATTGTGTTTTAAAAGGTTAAGACTTTTAGAACTCTTGCATGTTGCCGCCATTTAATGACAAAGCTTGGTTAGGGATGTTTCCTCCAGATGTTTACTGCTGGAAGTTGATTTGTTGCCATCTGGGACCTTCTGGTTTCAGGACAATAATCTGTTGTCTGTGAGAGAGGAGGCAGTCTGGTTCCCACTGGTTATCTATTGTTTGATCACCTATCAGCCCAGCACAGGGCTGGTACAAATCCTTCTGGCTCAGAACTAGGAAAAACAAACAAATCAAGAGCCAACGTTTGTCTTCTCCTTCAATCAGCCGACAACTTTTGGGAGGCATTTTAGTTCTATGAAAAAAAATAAATAAATTTTGGACTTGTCAAAGTTAAAATTTGG
Source organism: Hypsolebias martinsi (assembly GCA_031762355.1). Taxonomy (NCBI): domain Eukaryota; kingdom Metazoa; phylum Chordata; class Actinopteri; order Cyprinodontiformes; family Rivulidae; genus Hypsolebias; species Hypsolebias martinsi. The sequence continues at coordinate 23,555,468 of JARVGQ010000001.1, read as the reverse complement.
TTTATAGTTTGTTAAGAAAAAAAAAAAAAAACTGAAGGCGAACACTCAAGGGACCCCAACTCATTTGATTTATCTTCGTCCAGATAAACACAAATAGTCTCTCAGAAGTATCTCAAAGGCAAAATTCAAAGTGTGCAACTCCTTTGAACCTCCCTGTAGTCTTTATCTTCATGCATACCAAAACTATATTATATCAAATGGGGATAAAAATACTCCAGCACTTAAAAATTACATCAAATATCCACAAAAGTGAACACAAATTACCAGTAAATGATTTTAAACAATACATTATTCTCAGAGTAGTGAAAAAGGCCCATTTCTGTCTACAAACAAGCCTGAACATTAACAATACCTTTTCCCAGATGATATTATTCTGAATTATCACCTTACCTGGTGTGAAGACATGGACAGACGTTAGCAACAAGACAAGGACCCTGACGGACTTCATGATGAATGCGATCTCTGACTTTTCCCACAGACTCGAGTTGAGTGACCAGTTGCGTTGGTGTCCAACCTCGGGCGCTCCGTCACTGATGCTTATTTTCACACTTCCTTCAGATAAAGAAGGGGAGGAAATACATCGGCTTCCCTTCCTGATGAAGAGTGGGTGGACGTGGAGACTGAAACGAGGCGACCCCCTCGGTACAAACCGGAGTCTGGTTAACAATACTCTGAGTTCAGAGTCGTGTGTTTGAGGCAACTCCCATTGCTTATTTTTTCCTGCTGTGACAACATTGGATGAATTAGGACGAACCCAGAACATGGAAGAAAAAAAACTTAATAAAGTAAATCTGTGCAGTGACAGGAAAAAAGAAAGTCACACTCCTTTAATTCTGTTTTTTATACGAAGGTTTAATAATCTGCTCTTTACCAGGTTCGGCAACTGCTCATATCTAAACTCAAGTGTACCAAAACACAAACCAAAGTCCGCCGCCTTAACCAAAATGGAAACTGTGATGAGCTCAGCCAACCCCATTGTTCAGTGACTGGTAGAGTAGATGTTCTCAGTCTCTCGCATGTGTGGAGAGGAAGTTTTGGCCCAGTGTTGTTTCAGTTTATTGAGATTTACAGATATTTGTTTCTGCACAGCTATCTCAAAGTCGAATCGCAGCATTTAACCTTGGCTAAAGTCTGGACTTTGTCCTTAATTTTTTTACCCTTTCATTCATATTGTCGTAAATTTCAACCAATTTGGCCCAAGCGTTAAGGGCACTCCATCCAAAGCCAAGAAGTTGTCTCATGGTTATGTGGTTGTGAGGCGTTTGTTTTTGCACACATCATTCATAGTTCACAAGACACAGAGCAGAGATCCTGGGAAATCCCTCCCACTGTAGTACATGATGCCACACTTTTTAGTAGAGGTGTGCACAAAGACTGTTGCAAGCTCTAACCAGGAGATTTTGGTCATTTGTTCTTTAGATATATGTTTCTGAGAAGGGTTGGATGAACCTACTGCAAAAAAAAAGTGTTTTGCGTCACACAACTGCATCAATTAGAGCAGATTTCTTGGCTTTCGATGGAGTTAAAAAAAGGCTTTAGTTGTTAGACAGACAGCATATTTGATTGCGAATAGTTTGGTAAACTGAGTTCAGGTTTGACTTAATGAATGCAAAGTACCTACATGTAGGCCCTGTGGCTGTGGGGAAAGACAGACCCCTGCCTCCTTTCTCTTTCTGAGGCCCACCTGTTGTGTGTCTCTGCTCTGCTGTGACAGACAGCCTCAGAAAGAGAAAGGAGGGGATGGGGGGGGGTGTGTGTGTGTCTGTTTTTTGCCATCGCCAATCGTGTGTAGTACAATCTTATGTTGAAAACCATGAAAATGTGAGTCCGCGAAAGTCAAAATATCGAGAGACTACTGTATTCTGTTATCTTGAGATAATAAGGCCAGAATGGAAAAACATATTTTCTTGAAATGACATTATTTTGGAAAAACGTTTTTTTTTTTTGTTATTGCAAGATTATGATGTAAAAATGTGTAGTTCTTTTGTTTCACCTCGTTCATTCTTCAGTATTATACTGGTAGTTGAAAGATCCAATAAGTGATGTCATCACTTCGAAACAAGCTTCTTCATCTCAAGATTGATAAACAACTTGATAAAATGTAATTAAATAAACGATTTAAGCTTTTTTTTTAATCATCATGTGCTGTGATGCAGTTGGTTTGAATGTTTATTCACGATAGAAGAGAGATGTTAAAAAAAGATGACCATGATCCTTTCCAGGACATGACCACATTTTTGTTTTGTTTTACATTTTACTCAAGAATATGTTAAATTGTAAATAACTTAAAGCTGTAATTAGGCAGTTTTTCACTTCCTTGTCACCTTCACAATAAACAAATTCAACTGGTTTCCACATTTCATTTTGGAAATGCAAAACCTCAATTTTGTAAAAAAAAAACCAAATGAATAAATCACAAAAAAAAAAAAAAAAAACAGGATGTCAGAGTTTACTTCCTTTGACTCGAGCATTGTGTTTGAATAGACTCAAAGTGACCAAGGCCAGAGCCTCTTAGCCAAAGCTGTGAAATCTAAAAGAATCCAGTTAAATTGTTTTAAAAATTTAAATAGTGACAAGGTTTGACTCATGTTTTGTAATTCCAGCTAACGTGTACTTTAATTTTTGTGCAGAGGAACGGATATTTGTCGCTCATCATACACAGTGGTATGATTGTGTAATCTTGGCTTCATTTTTTCAAGTTTAATCAAAGAAGTCACTAAGGTTGCTAAAGAGGAAACACCTTTGTTGAGGAATCGCCAAGGTGCAATTTCCCCATCGAGACAGTAGCCAGAAGACGCCTATTTGTTTGATCAAGAGGAACCGTAGACAAGAAGAAAAAAAATCACTTAACATATAGAGCCAGACTTTTTTGTAGTCTTTCAATGAGGGTGTAGAAGTGTTTTAGGCTATTTGAAAGTCTTTTAACGGTTTTGACTGGATTTATTCTGATTTTCCACTCATTTTCTGTCAGGACTTTGTATCTGATGATCACACCAAAATCTGCAGTGCCTGCTCAAGAAAAATGAGGAAAGTGGACTAAAGCTTGGGTGTAACAATAAATAAATAAAATAAAAAATGTTAATAAAATTACCAATATCCAGCTATATGCCAGTTCTTTAGGAGACAAGAAATTTTTTTAGCAAGGCCTAAGGGATGCATTCTTTCAACTAAAATATCTTTGGTAATCATCTTGTTGGTGGTAACACAATTTTCTGAATGAAACAATCCTATTTTTAGTAATTCTATGGTGCTAGCAAAAGAAATGGAAACAAATTGTCTTTATGAAAGGCTGCTAATAAAGTTACTAGCTAGCAATTGACTAACAAGTACCGGTAAGTTAGATTATTATTAGCAAAGAATCAGCTGGTAATTTGATATTTTTGTTGAAGTCACCTACTAGCTATTTAATTACTGGCTTAGTAGAACAGTAGCTAGTTGCTAGCTAAGGACCTAATATGATTATTTTCTAAGTTAAATATCACCTAGTAAGTTATTATAGTAGCACAAGATCCAGTCTGATTCAGTTCTAAATCAGCTAGCTAGCTAGTAAGTTACTAGCTAGCTAGTTATTAGCTAAGGATACTATTAGATCATTTCCAAGTAACTAGCTAGGTAGTATTTCAACTAGTTACTAGCTAGAGATCCATTTTACGGTAATTATTTCCCAAGTCAACTACTAGCTAGTTCATTACTAGCATGGTAGTTACTTGCTAAGGATCCAGTTTGACATACTGTACCTGCCAACTGTCCAGATCTGGGTGGGACAGTCCTGGATTTTCCACCTCCTGTCCTACATCCCACAAAAGGAAACATGCAACACCCCAATGTACCGTATTTGACAAGTGCTAGCTGAGCTTTAATGCCGTGTATGTGTGGGAGGAGGGATGTATGGGGCGGTTTCGTGGGCTTGTTGAAATTACTATAGTAGTCTATGTTGGCTGTAAAGTGCAACTTCTTTGCTTTCAGAAACTGTTGGCGGTTTTTCGATAACACAAACTATTGCAAAAAGTTACGGTAATACAAAAAAGTGCCATCGGTGAAATGCTATTGAATATTGATAGGGGGATTGCTTGAGTGTTTGTGAGTGTGCGTGCTTGTGCTGGGAGTGTTTTGAATGTCAAAATGTTCCAGGAAAGGTGAGTTATCTAATCTTTAGTTGCTGTGGCCATTATGGACTAATGGTGGACTCAAGATTTGTAGCCATAAGTTTGTAGGACAGCTTGTTTTTTTCTATTTGTACGTGTAGTTGTTCCGTTACCTACAGTACCGTGTAGATTTCTCAGGATAGCCTGCTTTATATACAGGGGTAAATAGTGCAAAAGATATTTTGTGACAAACAAAACAAAAAAAAAAATTAGTCTGATGCAGTCAAGACAAAATCATGGAGCTCAGTGAGTAAAAATAAAGTAAAACAAAACAAACAAAAAAAAAGGATCAAGTTCATCTTAAAGGCCAATTAGTGTTTTATTGATCCACTTTTCAATAAATATATATTGATCTGATGTTTTTTGTCTGAAGGGCAGTACGATGGCACAGTTGGTAGAGCTGCCACCTCTGAGTGAGAAGGCCGCCGGACTGAATCCTGGCCGGGGCGGATTCTGGGTGGAGTTTGCATGTTCGCTCCGTGCATGTGTGGGTTTTCTCCGGGTACTCCGGTTTCCTCCCACAGACAAAAAAACATGCATGTTAGACTGATTGGTAACTAAATTTTCTCTAGGTGTGAGTGAGAGAGTGAATGGTTGTTTGTCTCTCTGTGTCCCTGTGATGGACTGGAGATCTGTCCAGGGTGACCCCCGCCTCTCACACGATTGCTGGACATGGGCACCAGTGACCCAAAATGGAAGAAGCAGGTAAAGATAATGGATGGATGGATGTTTAATTCTAGGAGTTTCATCAGGTGCACTTCAAATGACTGGAAAGAGCATTGTTTTGAGTTTCCAAGGGTGCATGCCCCCGAACCTACCTTACACTGCTTTACATTGCTGGCGCTCACAAATACGTATACCGGTAGATGTCTCTCATTGCCCTCAGCAAATGTTGGCAGGTATGATTAGAATATTTTCCAAGTTAACTACTAGCTAGTAAGTTACTAGATAGCTAGTACTTTAGTTACTAGCAAGAGATCCAATTTGATCATTTCCCAAGGCAACTACTTGCTAGCTAGTACCTTTAACTGGTTACTTGCTTAGGATTTTATTCCTCCAATTTTTAGTTAAGAGTTCAGGGTGGCTTGACAATCAAAAATAGTCAGTTAGTGGACTGAAAACAAATAAAAATGCATCAAAACTCCACTGAGTTTTTTTTAAATACTCTTGGAAAGCAAGAAAAATATGTAGCTTGAGACTGCCATTGAAGTTGGTTTAAACTTCATATGACTGATACGATGAATGATTAGCTCTTTGTTTTCAGGCATTTTTCCAGGCGCAAATCAGACATTCTGACTCTGTGATCTCTATTGTTCATGCCTTTACCTTCCTTGTGTTTTTAAATTATACCCGTTTGAACGATGGCTTCCTGTGATCATTCATGAGAAGAAAAACCTGTGTATTTTTATTTCAGACGCCTTTTTGCAAATGGGGGCGACTGCAAATCAGCTGGGGTCACACAAACACACAAGCAGGTTCATTTCAAGTTGAAATTCATGCACATTTTTATTGAACAGTTATATAAAATACTTCTCATAGTTGCAAGTGCATGCCTCATCTGCCAACAGTTCTGAAGTTAAATTACAAAAGCAAGGCTTCATGTCGTGTAGTGAATTACTTGGGCACTTAAAGCAGTCCTTAAAAAAAGACCTAAGTATTTTTTTTTTGTTTCATCTTAAAGTATAGAGCAGTATCAAACCTGTAACTGATATACAAAGCAGAGTTCCAAATAATGGTATAATAGGAATCAAATTACACTTTCTGTGGCACATTTACAAAACTAAAACTGATTCACCTGGTATATGACACAAACAGCTAATCATGCATTTTGGAGTTCCACATGTAATCACACACCTCACAAGAATTGTCAAACATGCTTAACTGGACTGTGTGCACTTACAAGCGCAGGTTAAAAATAAGATTTCTCATCCATCTTAAATAATTAAATGCTTCAATTACAAAAGGAGTTGAAGGCATAGAGCATCATGGTGTTAATTGAAAGTATGCAAGTATATGTTTCCAGTATATGTTCACTAAAGCGCAATATATCTCAAAACAGGCCTTCACAGCCAAAGGTATTCAGATTTTCTAATGTCTTTGATTTTTATAAAACATGCATAGGCAGACACTTTAATATATTCTTCTTTTTTTTTTTTACACAATATAAGATCTCTATTTTTACTTTGTTCGCAATACTTAAAAAGAGAAAAATTAACACTCAGTTCCAGCAAGCCACAATAAAATCTACCCCCCTATTCCCTTCCAAAAAGAGACGTAAAATAAACATATTTGCAAATGATAGATAGGTAAGTGTAAATTCCAGTTATGAAACTCAAGAAAATAGGTATTCATTACAGTTATTTAACCATTATACAGAAAAAAATCAGGTCAAAGCACACACCAAAAGAACCTGAGGTAAGCAGAATATGTACAAAACCATAAAACGTTCCGTTATTTGGCATTTCGACAACATTGCAACATTCCTTTTAAGACTGCCTAATTAATTTCAGAGCTATTTCATAAGAGTAGCAAAAACAAAAGTTATCAATAAATAGTCCTTATTTAGTTTGTACACCCTTAAAAACATTATCTCATGTTCTGTCCTTTTAGTGCTGTGTTTTTGTAAACGTACAAGTTAGTAAGAAGTTATACGACTTTCCATTTCGGTGTAAGTGAGCGAGGGTCTTTTGAGGGAAAAAAAATCCTTTAACTCTAAAGTCGGTCTTTCCTTCCTCTTTCTTTCTAAGTGTGGTGTGGTTCACAGTCAGGCGCCTTTAAGGCCTGACTGCAGAAATGTGACCTGGCAATAACGTTGCAGATTTGACGAAACTAATATAATGAAGGCAATTCCAAAGACTAGCAAGTGACATGTCCCCCCAGTTTCAATAGTTGCCTCCCCATTCCACACTCTAGCCCTCCCCCTTTCCTTCACCCCCTGCCCCTTTTCGGCAAAGTGGCGTGCTGTGATGAGGGTGGAGGGGCCAGGCAGCCCCGTCGGCCGAGGTGGCGCCTATGGCCGCCGGCCTTCACTGGATGTTGGTGCTGCTGCCGCTGGTGCTCCCCTTAGCATCCGTGCCGTTGGTCTCCGATGACAGCGCCTTGTTGAACGAGTTGAGGCTGGAGTCCATGGGCAAAGCGTCTCGCCGTGGCGGCATCCTCTCGTTGATGCGGTCCAAACCCTTGGCTTCCTCAAAGCTAGTGATCTTGTGTTGAGGTGAGAAGCCTTTGATGGCTGTTGAGATGTGACAACAACAACAAAAAAAGATGGAAAAGAAGAAATCAAAGGTGGGTTTAGAAGAAGAAGAACCAACACAACTAAATTTAGCTGCTGTTTAGTTTGATCTTTACTCATGGAATAGTGAGCACATATCTTATTTCACTAAGAAAATGCAAGCATAAAGAGTGCATGGGAGGATTTGGCTCAGATCCTACTGCTGAGAACTGTTTTTGATTTGACCATTTATGCTGCCAACTGTGGTCTCAATCGTCTCATGTTTAAATGAAAGGGTAAATATCACAATATATGAACAAACTATGCACTAACTAACAAACTTAAATACCCAGAAGGAATGGATACAGAAGGCCATATTTGGATGTAGTTTGGTAAACATGCTGACCAGGGATTGTATACCTGGCATGACTAGATTGATCAACAGAAAACACAAGTAGTGATCAGAACAGTAAGTGAAGGTTACCAGAGGAAGTCTTGTACACCGGTGAGGAATTAATAGCACTTGACGAGAGTTTGATAACCTTGTATTGTGCCAAGTGCCAGCATGTGAACCAGTGGCCCAGTGTCAGAACCAAGGAGTAAGCAAGGCCAACACCACACGTGAAGGTTCTGGTCACCCAACAGAGACCACACCGATGGAGAATCACTGTGTTGTGCACCAAGCATTACCAAGCCCCATGCCAGTTATGCCTTCTGTCTGGACAAGGGTACTGGCCCTTATACAACACGTGTCTTGACTGGTTGTCAGTCTTAGTGCAGGGACGGCTATGTTTGGACCTTTGCTGTAACCAGGAGGCATGGACTTATGACGAGTGGAATCAAATCACTTTAGACCATGAATCTCAATTCTGCATTACAGTGGACGATCATTACGTGTGCATGTGAAGGTGCTGAGGGGAAAGGACTAATCCTGTCAATGTTCTGGAGACACCCCTGTGTTACACCTGGCATCATGGTGTGGGAGGCCATAGGATAAGAGTTTGTCACCTCTGGCAATGAGTCAGGAGATGCTGTCAGCCATGGGCTACATTAGTGGCATCATGTGTCTGCAAGTCTTATCCCTTCAGAGAAAGCACCCTTGTATAATCTTCTAACAAAATGGCACCTATCCACACTGGGCCGAATTGTTTGCGTTAGTCCTCTCATGGACAGCCTAATCAAACAAATGTGGAATCCAGTGGAATCTGTCAACTCAGACTAGGAGCAGAGCTTACGCTAGCCTGTGTAAATAAAGGTTGAATGAAAACTTACTTACTGCCCACTATGCCCACTGACATGAAGGGTAGCAACAAAGATCCTCCACTCCTGTCTGTTATGGGTCCACTTCTGCATAGTGCCTGAGGTGTGGTTTAGGGTTTCATCTCTACCTCTACCTTTCATCGCCTGGTGTTTTTCAGTCTCCCTCTCTTGTACTAGAGTTCTGGTGTCCAATGTAAGGCTGTACATGTAATGTTACCATGTTCTTTTCCTAAGCACATGCCCAGTTCACCATAATGGTGTCCATGCTGTCCTGACAATGGGCAAGCAGCTGTTTATTTGAGACAGTGTTGGGCCAGAAGACTCTGTATTCTCCCCAGGCTCCTTGTGTGCAAAACTGAGAACTTGTAAAGAGCCCCAGCAGTCATCCACAAATACTGATCAATGCAACAGGGTGGACAGTGCACAGCTCTGGTAAAGCTTCAACTCGGTCTTTGTGCTGTACTTCTGGGACCTCCAAACATTGCTTAACATTCTGAAGGCATTTCTTGCTTTACTTAGGCAATTCTTTACATTACTGCCTGCTTCTCCATCATATTGAACAGTACTGCCCAAGTAGGTAAACTGCTTAGTTATGGGGATATCTTCTCCAGTCCTTCACTAGTGTGAGGTTTGAGATGTTCAGAGTCATCAACTCTTTTTTTCTTTAAGCTGATCTTCCGACCTTGATGGTTTCATATCCTATTGACACTGGACCAGTAGTGAGTGTGTACTGCCATGTTATCCATTTGATCTGAATATTTTATCATGGTAATGCAGCAACACACGTGGTTTGATTTATTTTCCACCATTCCATCTGGGTGTTTAAGTGTTTTTTATTTTTGTGACAATGAGTTGTTTTTTTCTTAACTGAACAGCTAACACAACTCTCCAACAACTGGTAACAACGTATAGGTGTGCATTTTAGAAACTGGATTTTTTTAATTGTTCATTTTCTATAAAAAGATGACACATTCAACCAATTTGTCAGAGTTTAAAGAATAAAGCAGGACAGACAAAGGGATTAAATGTCCTAAATCTATAAAAGGGGCTGCTGGCATCAGGGTCAACAGGTTTCCACTTTACCACAAATCCATGCTTTACAGAGTATCTGTGAAAAAGACATGTAGAGGACATCCGGTACTGCCATTTCAAAATATCCTCAACACTGTTTGCATGTTATAAACTTGAAAAAATGGCTTGTTCAAGAACACCTGAGGACCCCAAACATCCAGCCTGCCCCATCACATCACAGCTAAAAAAAAAAAAAAAGATAGGAGAAAACAATAAATAAAAAAAAGAGGGAAAGACGATATAAAAGAAGCGTGGAGCTCACTGAGACATTCACTTCCACAAGATAGAACCACGCTGAGACTGAGTCCACGGACAGAAACACTACAGATACTCGGGGTGCTAACGACTTGTTCGGTCTGCTTAGAGCATGCAGCAATTAGGATTGACTCTAAAGCATGAGGGATGGAAGTCACTGTAGCCTTTAAATTAAATAATAACCAGGATCGACTGAACTGAATATGGGAATTAGAAATAAAAGGAATGATTTAAACATTCAGCTTGACTGAGGTTCATTTTAGATCAAATTTAGTTACTTTTATAAATAAATCATAAATGCTATGGGTTGTTAAAGGCTCTTCATAGTGGGGTTGTGGTGAAAACATGACCCTTTACTGAGACGAGGGTGGAAGGAGAGGAGAGAAGGGCATGATGGGTAGTGTAGTTGTGTTGCTGCATGGCACAGGTCAGACACAGGTTATTAGCAGCTCACAGAAAAGAACACGACACAGCAGAGCCACAGAGGACTGACATGAAGAGAGAAGCAGAGAGGACACTACAGTGGACTGTCCTCTGTGGGGTGTAAGAGGAAGTACCGGACATTTTCAACGTAAATAGCAGCTGCCATACTACTATTTAGCTTGCAGTTGAGGTTGTTCTTGTGCCAAAAGAAAGATGAATACATAAAATTATTATTATTTTTTTGGTTAGAAGGAGAATCCAATTTGGATAACTCCTACAGAGCATTTGATTCGTGCTCTCGGGTAATTTGTAAGTAAACATAAGAGCGACAACAACAACGCACAACTGCTTCAGCTGTTTCAAAGGGGAGAAAACAGAAGATTTCATAGCAAGACTTCAGTGAATTGTGTGAGGGCAGTGCAACGTCGATCCTCTACAATGAAAATAATTTAACTTTGCATTATTATTATTATTATTAACCTTTTAAACAACTGACAATGGAGTAGTGCTTCTAGGTGCAATATTTTTGCTGCGATCATTAAGATTTATCTTATTTTGTGACACTTCACAACGTAAAGTTATAGTAGGGAAATATTTTAACGTAAGGTTCACTATAAAAAATTAATATCTTACCTGTTGTAGACAACTTTTTGGCGTACTTCAGTTTGAGGAAATAGAGATGATTTCTGACCTCATCCACAGGCTAATGGCTAGTCCTCTTTCACAAATTTCACAGTGGCTCATATGAAGTTTTTTTTAATAAATAAATATTTACACCCCTGGTAGAAATATGACGACATTCCTACAGGAAGTGCCACAGGCTAAATAAAACGTGCTACAGCTAGCTACTAACAAAATACCATAGATTTATGTGTTAAAAACAAAACTGTGATAATCCATTATGGACACCTGTTTAGCAAAGACTTGTTAACTAAAAGTTGGTTTCAAAATTTGGCAACCTCTCAGCGCGCAGGTCCCCGGTTCAAATCTCGGTCCGGGGGCCTTTCTGGGTGGAGTTTGCATGTTCTCTCCGTG
>JARVGQ010000001.1:23526968-23540516 GCA_031762355.1 Hypsolebias martinsi | reverse complement strand
CTAAATGTATGTGGTTTTTGATAATTATTTAGGGTAATGTGTTAGGATAGGCTAAGTGCTTGTAAAAATACAGTACTCTGTGTGAGGGGCCGTTTGGACGTATTTTCCGACTTACGGCGATTTTTGACTTATGACCGGCGTAGGAACGGAACTCGTTCATAAGTCGGGGACTACCTGTACTACTCAGCAGCATACACATTGCTGTGGGATGGCAACCAGGATTAATAAATCAGCAATTGTGTTGTATTGGTCATTCTGGACTCAAAGGCTGAATCTACTGGTGTTCAACGGGGTTGGGATCAGGACTTTAGGTCGGCTGTTCCATCCGCTCCACTCCTGAGTCCCTCTGCAGGTTGGAAGATGTCGCCTTCCTGGAAATCTCTGTATACAATTTTTCGAGTGTAATTCTATTGTACCATTTTAAAAGATTTTGCTAAAAAAAAAAAAACAGCATAAAACTGCATTATTTATCAGCTTTATTTTAGAAAAAATGCTAAAGAAACAGATTGGATTACTGATTCATGATTTTCCAGATTATTTTCATGTCTCCAGAGTCCCCCTACAGTCTAAAGATCCAGTCAGCTGCTTTTGATAACTGAGCATGAAGAAATATATTTAGGGCAGTTGGATCATCCTTTATTTGTGTTTTGAGTTCTTTTGTGATCTTTTTTTGCTTTTAGCAGAATCTTTTCCCCAAAAGGAGTATTGTTTGACTTCATGGGACAGCCATGGTTAAAGTGCTAATATTATTTGTAACTAATGATTTACCTAATACACAGATAGTATGTGACCAAAAAGAGCAAGTCCAAGACTAGGAAAAGTTAACAGTGTTTATTTACAAAATGTGAAATCAAGAGTAGAGCTGCAACTCAACTGGGAGGGACTGGAACCCTGGAGAGTCAATATGATGGTTTGGATCTTTGAGTCTGATTCAAGATGTTGTCTCTTACTGTCAGAGGAGAAGATCATTGCATGGGTGAGAGTCCAATAGTTCCAGTAATCACAAACGAGGAGGTCCCAGAAAGGTTGTATAGATCGGTGGGCATGTGGTGGAAGGCAAGGAATGGCTGGAGGGATCACTAGGAGGTTTTAACGGTGGAACCAGGGAGGTTCAAGGCACATGAGGAACATGGGAGTCAGTGCTGAAACACGAGAGACAAGGTTAAAGTCTTTATAATACACTAGGAATTGTAAAGTGGCCAGGAACACAGCTACTAGTGGGCAGACAATGCACCAGCGTTGGACTGAAGTCATCAACTGTCATTTATTCTCCTGCAGCTCATTTGGACAATGGTCGCAGATGTGAGCCTGTTGGCGCCATCTGGTGTTGAAAAGGTGTAGGAAAAAACTGGAACTCCTACAATAAGCGTTCTTAATCATAGTGGAGATCCTTTTTATGTCTCAAAGCCTTTTAACTGGTAAATTATTGATGGAAATGCTGTTTATTCCATTGGTCCAGAGGAGCTGACTTAACTTTGTTAGATTTTCTACCTGGATTATTGCGCGTGCCTCAGGATGTTTACTGAAAATATTTCAGCACCCATGGCACATCTTATCATTTTTGTACTTCTCTCTCCTCAGAAGTTTTCAAATCATTTGTCTTCACTTGTCTTCCTCTCCTCATCTCCTCACCCCTTCATGTTGTATCCTGACTCCAGCCTCCCTCCAGCCTCAGGCGTATGGATCCGCTGATGTGCATCTACACAGTGCGTCTCCTTTTTGAGCCTCTCAAATCACCTCCTCCTTTCTCTGTATTTAATTCCACACTCGGTTTCTGCAGCATGGCCCACAGCACCCAATAAGAAATGCGCTTGACATCTTTTTGCAAGCTCTTTCAGACAGGAGGTTACACAACACACAGATATACACACACTTAAATACTTATTGCCAAATCATCCAATTAGCTGCAAGAAGAGGAAGAGGGAATACCAAAAGTCAGTATTATGCAAAATTAATGAAGGCTCTAAATTGAAATTATTCTCTGGGACAAAAATTTTAGAGACATAACAAGCATTCCATGTGTATATCTTACCTCAGATTTATAACCTGAACCCCACATACTTTGCTCTTTGAATGGAGAAAACTCCTCGGATGAGAAGTGATATGTCTTCGGTTACAAATAAAGTCCAGTTGTTTTTGTCTGGAACTTTTTTGAATTTACCATGTCCTGGATGACTGAGAATCTTCACCAGCATATAACAAGCATTCCTTAAGTGAGTCCAGACCGCATAATACCTTACAGCCATAGTTTAATGGCAGACCTCAGTTAGTGCTCGGAGCATGCGATACGGTAAATCTACTGCCACACCAGGTTACAGCTCTTGAGCTGTAAAGTTGACAGAGTTAGCACCATTTTTGTGTTTACTATGGTTGGATTGCAATAAATAAATAAACAACGAACGATCAGCAAATGCATCAGTATTTGACATTACGCCCTGGAAGGGTGGAATAAGACTTGCCTGATAGTCGAGTCTTGGCTCCTGGGGCTCGGCAGGGCCAAGCCTAAAAGAAAGACCAGATGCTACCACCATGTGGGCCCAACGAGAACAATTGTGAAGATCAGGTGCTAAACCAGGAGGGTTCCTGGTGGAATAATCTATCTGTAAGTTCATGGAATGTCACAGTGGTTGTTGTGATGATAAAACATTTCATATAAAAAATAATTTAGTTTGTTAGAGTGTTTAAATGAAGTGTTGGTGGCTAGTTGGCCAACAGCCCAAGACTACAACCCTAAATGTCCATGTCTAAAACCCTCACCGAAGACAAATAACGTATGAAAAACTTAGTCCTGATCTGCCTATCTTCAGTTCTTAAGTGTACTCCAGTAGATTAATTATTATTGTTGGGATGACAACCAAAATATGTAAAAATCATGCCAAGGTGGGTATAATGTGACCAGAGGTGGGGAATGAAATTCATTCATAATAAATAACGTGCATGATCTAGAAACAAAGTTTTACAAGATGTTCAAAATCAATATGCTGTGATTTTCAAAGACCTGATGGCTGCACAGCTCGCTGGTCACAAACTCTCAGAAATCATTGAAACTGCAGCAGAAAATGTGCATATTTTCTTATAATTTCATGTGTTAACTAGTTCTTAAGGTAGTATTTTATCAAGCTGTCACTGTCGAGAATTAGTTAATAGACAGAAGATTGCGAGAAAATACACAAATTTTCACTCTGTAACAGAAAGAACGTTTCCACTAATTGTCTGCGTATTGGGCCAAATACATACCAGGATGCATGAACACACTTAAACAAAATACAGGTAGTCCTCGGGTTACGACGGTCTCATCTTAGGACGTTACGACGCTTCTCCCTTATTCACGTTATGCGGTTACATCGGTTTTACGTCGGTTTTACGACAGTTTTACAACGTTAAATGTCGTAACGCGGCAGCGCAGCGGCGGAAGAATACAGTACTATATGGAGGAGGACGGCGTCACTAGCATCCCAGTAGGCCATTAGCCCTTCATTATGGCTCCCAAAACGCAAGGAGGACTCTTCTGATGGCAGTGCATCGAGGAAAAGGAAGGCCATCACCATGGACTTACGTCGAAAATCAGTTTATGCGCTTGGTAAAACAGGTATGTCATATTTATTTACGTACGTTCCGACTTACACCAAATTCGGTTTATGACGACACGTGAGAGCGGATCTCCGTCGTAAGTTGAGGACTACCTGTATTAAGAAAAAAGTGCCACCGTTTTGTAGTTTTCTTTCATTAAGCCTTCGTTGTTTTGCAAGTCTAAATAACTACATTTCCCAGAAGCCTTTAGTTCACTTCCCGGAAGTCAACACTGCTCTTTCAACTGCTGATTTCTGCAAATGGAGGGAACGTTTTGCAGCAAAGTCAGAAGTTCTGTAAGTTCTGCTGCTCACAGAACCGGCAGGAAAGTCTCAAATAATCCTGAAGCAGAACTCGTCCTTCAAGTTGTATCTTCACTGCTGAGCAGCTGGGCTGCAGCTGATCCAGAATCAGTGTGACCCGGATCCTGGGAGCTGCAGACGACAGACGGCTGCAGGGTTCAGTCAGGTTCTGGTCACGCAGTGCTGGTCTGGACTGGACCAGAGGTGGTGGATTAAATCCTGGGCAGCAGCACGCGCACATCAAGCTGGATGGAGCGGTGGGCTTCAGTCATGCTGTACGGGACTTTTTTCATCTATCGGGTCGGACGAGAACCGAGCCGCTCCTGTACTGCAGAGCCTGGCAAGTACAAATTTGCAGCTAATTTACATAGAAGTACTGTATGTTGTTAAAATTAGAAGGTTTAAGAGTTTAGAGCATTTGCGTCAAGCTCAAGGCCCGGGGGCCAAATGTGGCCCTTGGTGACATCTTCTCTGGACCCAAGATGTTATTTTAAATGTAAAATACTTGTATCACTTATTTTTTTTCAGTAATCTTTGATTGTGATGTCATATGTATACCAGAGAACATCAAATGGGGTCAATCAAACTCTTACTGAGGAGCCTGCAACCAAGAAAAAATGTTGGGTATCTAACTTGAGTTAATGTAGATTCTGAAACTGGCCCTTGGTTTGAAAAAGATTTTAATTTTGGCCCCTTTTGTAAGTGGGTTTGACACCTGCAGGATGGGTCTGCAGAAACAAACCGAGTCGGAATAGAACAGAGTTGGACCAGAACCAGAGCTGTTGCTGTTCTGCAGAGCTAGTACGTAAAATTTAGTAACATATGTTGTTAAAATGACGTGGTTTTAAGAGTTTAGAACATTGTAAGAGTGTGGGAAGAGATTCTAAAGCTTTAATATGAAGTTTAATGTATTTGAACTTGGACTAATGTATCCCGACTTCATGGTTTTCCACTTATAGCGGGGCTTCAGGGTACGAATCCCCCACGATAAACGAGGGACTACTGTAACTTGTTTTTGCGGCCGGACTGTTACGATCTTCCTGCAGGAAGTGCCTCAGACTGCACAGGAAGTGCTCACAAATAACGTGAGTCTGGAAAACTGCAAATGAAACTTCTATAAAAATCTTTATCTTGGAGTTGTTTCAAGACGACAACGATCCACTTTCCTCGTTGTTCAATTCTCTTTTATTCTATCCAGACTAATGAGCTATGTGCAACAGGTAAGATACTAATTGTTCATCACCATTTACACGCGACAGCCCTTCAAAAGATCCTTTTGCAGTACAGAGGAGCACAATGCCCACGAGGATGAGAGGCGACCACAACAGAAGCACGAGGACAGCGAGCGTGTCGTGACGGTGCGGTGGATGACGTCGACGTCACAGAAGAAACACGCCGGTGTTCGCTTCAACGATTCCTGTCCTGGCAGCAGGAATCTCTCACCATCACTCTACCTTTGATGGAGCTCTCTTTAGTGTCAGCTGCTTCCAACAAAAAAGGGGTTCGAAAGCTGCAGAAACCAATTTTGAATACAACACCCCCCCAGGACCCATTGTGTGAGAAATCAGAGGAGCCTCTCCAGATACGAGGGTGAGGATTTATAAACCTCTAAAGCTGCAGGAAACTACAAAACGCTGATTTACATCGTCTTTCACTTCTTAGAAGCTCAGTCCCTTCTTCCCCCCAAAGGAAGCAGCCGACCACGACCACGTCCTGCAGGCGTTTCTGCTACATCACCTGAGCAGGTAACGATGAACGGCATGAGGTGGTGTCAGAACACAAGTAAACACATCTACCTGCTGTCAGTCCACAGTCTGTGTGTGTTTTACATTCTTCCACAGAGCTTTGACAAAGTATTCACACCCCTTGGACTCGTCCACATTTTGTCGCGTTACAACCACGATCTTCAAAATGTTTGGGGTTTTATGCGCCGGACCAACACAAAGGAGTGCGTGACTGTGAGGCAGAAGGAAAATGATTTGTGGTTTTTTAAAACTTCTCAACTTTACCCCTCATCTTTCCGAGGTGTTCCTTGGTCTTCATGATGCTGGCTCTGTGACGGACCTCGCGGGCCTTCACAGAACAGCTTTGGACTGAGAATAAATCACTCACAGGTGGACTCATTCGTAAAAGGCTACGTTCGCACTTCAGGTGAAAGCGTCCCGAATCAGATTTTTTTATGATGGTTTGAACGTGACGTTCCCCCAGTATCAGTGTTTCACTTACCGTTACACAAGTGGGGCGCACCGCCCCCTCAACAGAACTGAGCACCCTGCCTACCGACCCCCCACCCCCGATGTAGTACGAGGTGCAACACAAACGTGCTAGCAAAAATTCTACCGACGTACCGCTCCGCTCCGCCATTTGATGAAAACTGGCAGCAGGGTAGTGCTAAGCTAGCAAGCGGGTACCACAGATGTGACTCCGCCCCTTCGTCATCAAAATTAAATACGACGAGCGCCCTGCCAAGAGAACTGATTTAGTTGAAACACTGAGCAGAGCACCCTATCTACAGAACTTCCAGTCAAAAACAGCAGACGCTGATGCAGCACTAAGCTAGCAGTGCGCAATACGGGCTCGCTACCTAAAAAGCTAGCGGTAGCGCTCCGATTCCTTCACGCTGAGACGTCTCCCAAACCCCGCCCCCTCTGAAACTCTCGGTACAAACAGTGTTAACAGTATATATTTGTTTTTTCTTCTTCTTTCGGCTGCTCTCTTCTTCAGGGGTCACCACAGTGAACTAACTCACACAAAGACTTGGTGATTATTTTTTATACCAGATGTTCTTCCTGACACAACCACAGACCACTGAGCTACCACAGCCCTCTGTGTGGAGCAGAGAGCTGCAGAAGGTGGGGTTAAGGCCTTGCTCAAGGGCCCAGAGTGGGGCAAATTAGAGTGAAGGCAGGGGTGGGCGCTTCACCTTTCCCACCCACATTTTGATGTTGTCTGTCTGGGGATTTGAACCAGTGACCTTCCGATCGCAGGCCCACCTTCTCTAACCTCTGCGCCACGGTGGCGCATGACTTTTTCGCAAGTGGTACTAAATCCGATACACGTCTGATGTTCAAAGAGAGCGCAGCCTGAACGGTCATGTTTCATCAGACCTTTATGTCAGAGAGGCGGGGGTGAGCGGATCAATCCAAGTATCGGATACTCGTAGTACTATTAGTAGTATTTGATGCCAAGCTTGTACAGTTTACAGCTTGGGACTCCACGTCTTCAGCTGCAGCACAAAAGTCCAGTTGCTTCATCTTTGTTCTTTTCACTGACCACGTCCTGGAGGACAGAGTCTACAGCAACACGAACCAACGCTAGTCATACGGCTGCCAACGTGATGGGATCTATATTCGAGTTTGTTCCTACCTTCAGTGGCTCGCTCCTGTTCCAGATGTGCAACTCTACAACAGAGTAGCCACAAAGAGGCAAGACCAAATGGAAACACTGAACAAAACAAGCCTGTCGGAAAACAATTTCCTCAGTTCTGATTGCACAAGGTCACATGCTACACATGCTAACATGCAGCACCCATGTATACTTCTGTAAACACAGCGTGCTGCGTCACGTCTTCTTCTGCGGGTCACTTCAAGGCCGTGGACCGATGAGAGTTGTAATGTGAACGACCACGCCGAAAAGCTATATATCTGGTCTGAGCACTAAAACCTGCCGTGTGAACGCAGCCTGATCACGATGTCTGAAGGCAAAATCAGTCGCACTGGATTTGAGGTAATTTTGAGTTAGTGTTGCACTTTTACGATTTTTATTTCGCTGAAAATTTTAGAAAACCACATGAGTATTTTTCTTCCCCGTCTCAATTGCGTATTTTTTCCGGGAACACATAAAATCCTGGTAGAATACGTGGCTCAAGAGGTACGAACACTTTTGTGAGGCGCTGTGAGGCCGAACCAGTGCAGCACTAAATAAAATAAAAGATCTACTGGGAAGAGAGAAGAATAACCTGATCTTAAACTCCTCTCTAAATCTGAACAGTCAACAGAAGACACAAGAGCATACTTGCACAACAATCGATTATACCTGCAGTTTCTAGGGAGAAAAGAGAAAGAAAAAGACACAGGTGACATTTGAGATCAAAACCAGAGGATTTCAGGAAACAGAAACAGGACGTTAAGTGAGGACACACCCAAGAGGACAAAAAGACTGAAGAAAATCTGCTAAACGAGTTCCAACATGGTCGGAGGAAGAGGGGACTGGAACTGGAACGTTTCAGAACTTCATTTAGGTAAAAAAAAGCCACATAGAGCAGCTGGTTTTGGTTCGTAGTGTTCAAATAAACAGGATATTCCAGCTAAAACTGTGTTTGAGGTTCTTCTGTGTTTGGACATGTTGGGGGACCAGGGGATGGGGGGACCAGGGGACGGGGGGACGAGGGGACTCTTTGTGTCACTCTTACCGTTCTGCAGCTTCTCTTTGCCACCGGACAGCACTCCGCTCGGCAGCATGCCTGTCGGGGTCAGACCCTTCAGCGTCAGCACGCTCTCGCTCTCCTCTCTGGAACGAGCAAAGACAAACGTCACTCCAGACGTTCTGATTAAAAACAAAACAAGCCTGAAAGGAACTGAAGCACAAAAACACGCGTTAGGGACAACTCTTCAATTGAACAAATTTAAGCTGAGTTTCGGTGCAGTTGCATGAAAGACATTTTTTACTGTTTTGTTTTTGCAGCTCTAGAAGGGTTGAATGTAAAAGGCTCATGAATTCACGGTTTAGAGCTCGGGACAGATTTACGGCAGGAAGACACGGCCTTTGTTGATTTCCCTTCCTCTCTGCTGCGGATGTTTCCAGAAGAATAAAAAAACACCTGAATTCATTTTCTCTACAGAAACCTTTGCTGCTGTAATGCAGTAAAAATCTTTGCCACAGAAAAAGGTTTGTAAACAATATATTTTTTTTTCTTTGCTAATCAAATAAGAGGCAGGGGACACCCTGGACAGGTCTCCAGTCCATCACAGGGACACAAAGACAAACGAGACCATTCAATCACTCACACCTAGAGACAATTTAGAGTTACCAATCAGCCTAACATGCATGTTTTTGGTCTGTGGGAGGAAACCAGAGTACCCGGAGGAAATCCACGCATGCACGGAGAGAACATGCAAACTCCACCCAGAAAGGCCCCTGGACCAGGATTTGAACTGGCAACCTTCTCGCTGAGAGGCAGCAGCTCCACCGTGCTGCTCCTACTTTAAGCCTAATTAACTACTTTATGCTAATTTCAGCTTGTTATGCTCCTTTAAGTTTTTTGTGCTAGTTTCAGCTACTGTTTAGCGTTTGATGCTAATTTTAGTTTTTTCATCTAATTCCATATTTTTTAGCTCATTTCAGTTCTCACTTCGTTCTGGTAGTTTAAGCTTCTTTTTGCCTTTTCAGCTACTTTTCAGCTTCTTGGTTTTTTTTTTTTTTTTTTTGGCTAATTTCAGCCTTTTTTGTAGCTAATTTTCTTTTTTTGTGTGTGCTAATTTGTACCCTGATGCATGCTCAATAATCCATGGTAGAAAAATCTAAAAAAAGCTAAGTCTCCTCTGGACATTCAAAAAACAAAGCAAAACAATTTGCTAATTTGTGCTTATTTAAACCTAATTCAGCAGATATGTGTTCTTTTTTATTTCTTCTGCTAATTTGGGCTTATTCTTCCATTTCAGCTACATTTCAGAATGTTTTTTAGCTAATTTCAGCTGTTTTTCAGCAAGTTCTTCAGCAATAAGCATTCACACTGCATTTTTGCCCGAAATGCAGTTTCTTTAGGTTACAATAGTGCTTTTTTTTTAACTACTTTTAGCTCTTTTTACTTTTAGCTTGTTATGTTTATAACCTTTAAGTACTTTTAACTTTAATAACTTTATTTAGCTACTTTATCTAGTACAGTATACTGCATTGTTAATTTTAACTTTTAGCTTGCATGTTGCTATATTTAGCTTTAAGCTATTGTTTGTTACCATTTGTTTTTGCTAGCATTTTGCTACTTAAGCTAACATTTTGCTACTTTTAATTAGTATATTGGTACTTTTATCTTTTAGATAGCATTTTGCTACATTTAGCTTCAGCTAGAGTTTGTCACCTTTAATTTTAAGAAAACATTTTGTTACTTAAGCTAACATTTAGCTACTTTTAGCATTTAGCTAGCATTTAGCTAATTTTACAATTAGAATATTATTTTGCTTTCTTTAGCTAGTGTTTTTCTAATTTGAGCTCTTGTTTGCTACTTTAAACTAGCATTTAGCTACTCTTAGCTAACATTTTACCACTTTTAACATTAACATTTTGTTACTTTTAACTTTTAGCGAGCATTGAGCTACTTTCAGCTCTTTTTCTTTAAGCCCTTAGTTAGTTCAGCTTCTTTTAGTTTCAACAACTCAGCTGCAGCCTCCTTAGCAGTTTTCTTTCGAGCCGTTCAGCACTCACTCCGTTCAGTTTAGCAGAAAATGTAATTTCTCTCATTAAATTTCTGAGCCCCTGCCAAAGTCAGCCACCTTGAAAGGTGGAAAGAATATTAAGAGGTTAGGGAAAATGCCTCCCAACTGGCCTTCCAGGAAGGGCCTCCATGTGCTGATTATTTCTTCCAGGAAGGCTCTCTGCTGCCTGATCGGCGCTTGTAGGAAATTTAGTTCGGTTGGCCCATCAGCTCAAGTATTGTCACAGCCGCTTCTGATAAAGCCAGACCAACTTCCAGGAAACCAGAGGTTTACCCCTCCAGCATTCCATCATTCCTTCACCATCAGAGCACGGAGACGAGGGGGGATGCAAGGCAGGAGACGGGGGTATAACCGGGACAGGAATCAATAAAAACCATATGGGAAGCGTGCAGACAGGCGAACGCACTCAGATATCACATATGTCAAACCACACGCAGCCCTGACTTGTAGTAACCAGCTCATGGTGACATGTAAAAACACACTGCTTAGCTGATTACTCATCACCCCACACCCCGTCTTCCTCACACTTTCAAGCACCTCAGGCTCGTTGTGACTAATTTCACATTAGCACAGATATGGATTTCCCAAAACACCTGGATTACTTAACACATGGACCTGGCAGATGGCAATAATTTGAGAAATGCATATCACCCGCCACATTTTATACCAGTTTAGAGCATCCTACGATGAGACGATGCAGCTGCCAGACCTTGAAAATAAAAGTATGCAGTCCAGTGTGTTATTGCGAGGCATCACACTCGCAGTGTGTCGTGAATGAGTCTCAGGTCAAATATAAATTTAGCTCAACATTTTCTGAGCGTTTTGTTAAATTCCCATGATTCAGGAGATATTTTGCTAACAGACGGACAGAGTTGACTCTGATGTCTAATAAAAACGAAGTTACAAAAAGACCCTGTGCAATCTGTTAGTGCTCAAGTAAATTGTTGGGGTTCGCTCTCAGCTACTAAAACGCCGAATTTTAGTCGAGCATCTGTAAAGTTGACGGCGTTCTCACCATCGTTGTGTTTTAATGTCACTCAGCTGTGGAAGCCATATTGAACCAGGTTGAGTTTTAAAGTTAATCAGCTGTTAGTTTTTATTTTTTTATTTGCCCTTCCTTCACAGCTGCAGAAGCTCAGCTCAAATGTCAAATGAAGAAGCGTGGACTCTGACCAGGCCCTCCGACGCTCTCAGGCGTCGCAGTGACAGCAGGACTGCTCCGCTGCATATACGATTACTGAATTCTGATGTTCTATTGAACTAAAAATAAAGATTTTGTGTTGATTGTGTAATCTCGTCCGTATGATAAATGTTGCAAAACGCTGAAGTGAGATTAAGAAATGTTCTCTAACTAAATCTGACTTCTTGTGACATGGTCTTTGAGTGTTCTTGGCCAGAAATACGAAACGTTGACTTTGTTGCCATCTGTTGCAGCATCACGCTGTGGTAATGGTCAAAGCTTACTGGAAGTAACGCGTGTTGAAAAAAACCAGAAACAGAGGGTGGTGTAAAGAAAGGAGACGAGACGAGCAGGACACAAACAAAGGTAGGAAGTGCAAAGTAAGAAAAAAATCATAATAAATAGAGCAAAATGTTAAACAGGATATTGTTTACACATTTAAAATGCAGGAAAATCATTTTATTTTGACCTTTGACCTTAAGTTTCAGCTTTACCTGATTCTTGAAAGGGGAGTGTCCAATGAACGCAGTTTACCAACAGTGGGTGTAAACTAAGTTGTATAAATTAATTTTGATGAGATAACTCACATCCCCTCAAAGTTTAGAGGGAAAACAATAAACAGATGTGAGCTCTAAAATTATTAAATTAGCTTAAAAAAGGGCTGAAAATGGTAAAACTATAGCTGAAAAGTAGCTGAAAAGGCAGAAAAAAGCTTAACCAGAAGGAAGTGGAAAGAGCTGAAATGAGCTAAGAAATGTGGAATTAGCTGAAAAAGCTTTTAAAAAAAGCACAAAACAGCTAAATAGTATCTGAAATAACTGACACTATAGAAGAAATAAGCTGAAAGGAGCATAACTAGCTAAAACTAACTAGTTAATTACGTATAATCATAAAATGATCTTATATGTGCTGTTTTTCTTTTACATTTTATTGTTGGATGTAACTGGGACCCTGTGTACACAATTCCGTTCCACCACATGTACCACATGCGAATGTGCGAATGATAAAGAACCTTGAATCCTTGAAATCTTTAAATTAGGCTGAAAGTAGCAGAAATTACCACAAAACACTTGAATTTTCTGAAAACAGCTGAAATTGGCTAAAAAAAATACCCACAAAAAATAGGCAGCTGAAAAGGTTGAACAAGCTTAAATTAGCAGAAGAAAGCAGAAAGAAGACATTTGCCCAGTTAGGCTGAAAGAAGTAGAAGTGAGCACAAAAAGTGGAAATTAAAAAACTGAAATTAGCAACAAACTGCAACAGCTGAAAAATAGCTAAAAGGCAGAAAGAAATTGAAATTACCAGAAGAAAGTGGAGAGAGCACAATTGTGCCCAATTAGGCTAAAAAAGTTTAAATGGGTGCAAAGAATGTGGAATTAGCTGAAACAGCTAAAATTAGTATAAAACAGCTAACTAGCTGAAACAGTAGAAAAAGCTGAAACTTGCAGAAATAGGCTGAAAGGAGCATAACAGACTGAAATTAGCAGAAAGAAGCACATCTAAAGATTTGAAGAAAGTAAAATGAACTTGATTCATTTTCTATGATTAAAAAAAGGCGGCAGAAAAGGCTAAACGTTTCAAAAAGCTAAAGTTGCACCAATACCAAAAGTTATAGCAGGATTGTTCTGAACAAGCTGAATGATTCACAATTTATTGAAATAGCACAAAAACTGTGGGACGATAAAGATGCTGAAAAATTTACGGACTAGTTTAAGGTAACTGGAAGAAGGAAGAATACAAAATACAGTAATAAATATAAACAGGATCAAAATAGTGTGAATGCTTACCGGTAATAAGCATTCACACTGTTAAAGAGCATTCATTCATGCAACAATTGGCACCTTTTATGAGTTAAACAACGTTATAGTCCCTTCTACATCATTTTCAATAAGCAAATTATTGGTGTTTTGAATAAATGCACTCTTGGGAAGCTTGCCATCGTTTTCAAATTTGCCAAAATCATAAATGCAAACAAGTTAGGGATTCAAGTAAGTAAGTAAGTAAAGTTTATTTATAGAGCACTTATCACAGACATAAAATCACAAAGCGCTGTACAATAAAAATC
>JARVGQ010000001.1:23485694-23498296 GCA_031762355.1 Hypsolebias martinsi | reverse complement strand
AGATATATATATATAAACTACCTTTGCGCCAATATCAAAAGTCGTAGCAGGATTGTCCTGAAAGAGCTGAATGTTTTCATATATGATTGGTGAAATAGCTTCAAAACTCCTGGACATGAATTGTGTCGAAAAACGTACAGAAAAAAAAAAGGATCACAATAGTGTGAATGCTTTATAAACATTCACACTATAATATTTGTTTTTAGACTTTGAACATCAGAAATGGGTGTTTTGTTGTGAACTGATCCAAACTGTTTTTCATCCAGGTTTGTGTGAAAGGACCAAACGTGTTTAAGGGCTACCTCAAAGACCCGGAAAGAACAGCGGAGACTCTGGACGCAGACGGCTATCTCCACACTGGAGATATCGGCAAATGGCTACCGGTGCGTTCAGGAACCTTGGATCGTCTGATTTGATTAAGGTGTTTGGACTTTCCTTCTTGCTTTTCTTTTCTCATTTAACTTTTTGATTTGCTGCAGAATGGCACGTTGAAGATTATTGACAGGAAGAAGCACATCTTCAAGTTGGCGCAGGGCGAGTACATCTCCCCCGAGAAGATCGAGAACATCTACATCAGGAGCGAACCTGTGGCTCAGCTCTACGTTCATGGAGATAGTCTGCAGGTAAAACTCATCCACACACGACCGCTATGTCACAGAGGAATTCTCATCTACAGCAGATGACTTTAATTATTTCAGTTGCCACAATCTGGATGCTTTAGTTTTGCTTTAATCTCTTTTTCAGTCGTGTTTGGTGGGAATTGTGGTCCCTGACCCTGAAGTAATGCCTCAATGGGCCAAGAAGAGAGGCATCCTAGGTACCTACAAGGACCTGTGTAAAAACACAGTAGGTGGAACATTGCATTGACACCAACTTAGGTTTGGCTTAAACAATTTCAGGAGCACAAAAAAAATTAACTGTTTTTCCTTAACAGGAATTAAAGAAAGCAATCCTTGAAGATCTGGTGCGTCTGGGCAAAGCCAGTGGCCTTCTGTCTTTTGAGCAGGTAATAAGACGTTTAGACACGTTTTTTACCCAAATGATCAAAAGTTTGCAGTTTTTTTTTATTTTATTTTTAACATAAAATCTAAGTTTCTTTCAGACTTACAAAGAGTATATCTGTTCACATATATTAATTCAATTTTATTTGCTCTATGTCAGGACCATACAAATAATAATAATAAAAAAAAAAAAAACATAAAATGGGTTTGCTTTACTGAGTAGAAGAAAAACACCACTGTGATCATAATGTGGATTTAGATTCAATATGATCAAAGTCATTATTAAAAAAAACACGAGTGTTTGCTCTTTTTGTATTTTGTCCTAAAACCCATTAGTCTTAAGGCAGACGACCATGAATACAGTGGCTCTCACTGCATTCCCACTCTTGTATAATGACAGAAATAACACATGTAATTAGGGATGCACAGTATTGGATTTTTGACCAATATACGATATGCCAATACGTTAAAACTTACTTGGCCAATAACTGATATCAATACTGATATTTCCCCCCTACACCTACTTGAAGAGAATGCATAGCTTTCTCTGCTGCAGAATTAAAATACTACATTATTCTGCATGGTCTTTGTAAGTATGGCCTCTACCAAATGCAGATGACAAAAAGGGGCTGAAAATGATGTAACACTTCAACTTGGATTATGTTTAATGTCAAATTTATTCATGACATTTACTCTAACACTCGAACAGTGCAAATTTGTAAATTTTCATAAATTTTACCTCAACCTTTTCTAAAGTGAAAGTGAAAAGCACATAAGTAGTAGTGCTTGAACAGATATATTGGTACTTGACTTTCTTAAATTAAAAGCAAACTTAAAACAGAAGCCTTTTTTATATATGTGAGTTTATTGATGGAATAGCCGATATTTAACTTTATCGCTAATATCGGCCGATACGATACCATGCCGATAACATCGTGCATCCCTAAAACAGATCTAAATATTTGAAGGATGTAAAATGAGCTCAATTCATATTCTATGAGGAAAATAAAAGTGGCAGAAAAGGCTAAATATTTCAAAAAGCTAAAGCTGCACCAATTCAAAAAGTCATAGCAGAATTGTCCGGAAAGATCTGAACGTTTCGATTCATGATTTGTTGATATAGTTTGAAAACTGCGGGACGAGCAAGATGAAAACAATAAACATTCACACAGTTAAGATTCAAGTGGACATGAGAACAAATGTTTATGGTGACAAAAGGGACATTTTCCAAAAGAAAAGGGCTTTTATGAGCTGAAATAACTTTCTTTTAGGCTGCAGAAATGAAAAAATATAGCTTTATTCCTCATTCCGTCTCCCTTCAGCAGATGTAATAATTCGTTGTGGTTTTTAGATTTGATATATTTTACATTTGTTTGGTGGTAATTTACGTTTTGGTTCAGATCATCTCCCATTCGTCCAGGAAACGACCACTTTTCAGCAGCTTTATTGCACATAAACACCCATATTTTTTGATTAAACATCATAAATAAAATGTGTCAAATAAATAAATAAATAATAAAAACTAACTTTAGGCCGACTGATTTATGCTTCTTAGCGAAGGCGGCCATATTTGAAGCGTGTGTAATTTCATGGCCGAGCTGTAAAAAGTGTTACGAGCGGAACCTGCGGCGTTGAGGCAAACACCGCTCACTACAGGACCGGAGCAACAACGCAGCCTGATGGGCTTTTTGAGGAGGAGCGCTGAGGAATGCCTCTCTCTTTCTGGCTGAAACCGTCTCATAAATCCTGAAGGCCTGCGTGAAGCCAATTAGCCACCCTCCCCTGGGCAGATCAAATGTTGGACGCTGATGAAAGCCCGAGTCCGGAGGAATTTAGACCAAACAGCAGCAGGGTTAACGAGGGTTCACCGTAAATATGTCTGACGTTCAGATCTGTTGTTTGGAGATGTTTGTTAAAAACACGGCTACATACCCAAAATACCTCTGGTCACGCTTGAGTTAAATGAAAACATTAGTGGTGGTGACGCCTCATTTAAGCTAAGAGGAGAAAGTTCGGCAACACGCCCTGCTTCCTGCTGCGCGGGGAGTCAATTTATGAGCACGAGCCTTAAAATAAAATTAAGCAAGTAGTTATGAAACACCTGCTGCCCGTGGAAGAAAAAGAGAAGCTGCTGGAAGCCTGAAGACATTTTTTATTACTTCTGCTGGCTGGACTGCAAACGGAGCTGAGCGCGTTTAGAAACCGGACGGAGAGTCGAGGTACCGCGCCACGTTTGAGATATTTTCCATCGTTTGTCCAGTGACTCGTAAAGACTGGCACAAGTTTCCTACAAACACAGAGTGGAGGAAAAGGTCTTAATATTTAAGGAATCTGGCATAATACAGATGTTTTGTCACACAGCTGGAACATTTTCTTTTGAACTTGACGTGGCCAAAGTGAAACAGGAAGTGACATCAAAGAGGAACTCCCCAGTCGTTGTTAATTGAAGTAATCTTATTTGAACTCTGTCTCTCTGATAGTGACTCAAAATAATCTAAACCACGGTTGTCCAAAGTACGGCCCGAGGGCCATTGGCGGCCCTTGGAGTGATTTTGGTAAGAGTAACGCGAAATAACACTTAAAAACAATTATTTGTTTGCTCGAAATTATAGCAAAGGTGTGTCTCAGTCTAACTTTTCTTTTATGCACTTTGACGGTCAAATCAGCTGCATTTCAAAAGCAGATACGTGGAAACTGGAATGTGCAGAGGGCACCTCTCTGTCCATGTGTTCGAAATTTAACAAGATAACCACCTAAAAACAATTATTTGATTGTTCGACATTATAGTAAAGGTGTGTCTCAGTTGAACTTTTCCTTAATAAATGCACTTTAATGGTCAAATTAGCTGCATTTTGCCGGGGCAGCGCAGCGAAATGAAGCTGATTTGACAGTTGCTCTAGGCAGATGACGGTGACAGGCTAAGGCAAGCTGATTGTGTAATTAATAGCCACTTTTACCTATTACATGACACAACAGCATGCCATACTAGAGTGCCATCCAGTGGCTGAAAATGGTAGTGTTCAATATTTTCAGTCAGAATGAATGAAAATAGTCATATCTCAGCAAAAGTTAGTTTATGAATATGGAAGAAAAAATAAATAAATATGTAGGGCGAAAAATACGGTAATCTTTTTATTTTCACTTTATGGTACAAAACATCAAAAACCTTTTCTGGTTTCTAGCAGAAAGGAGACATTTGGATAATAATTCATAAAACTTGGCTAAATAATGCAGTTGATAAAATAATCAAGAAGGAAACTGGACATTTTTAAATGAATATAACGTGGTGTCATCTACATACGAGTTGATCAACTTTATCAAACCTATGAATCTGCTGTAGCGACTGACAGCTGGATGATTTTTCAGAACCTTGATCAGCCTTTTGGGCCGTTCATGGTCCAAAAGGCTGATGGACCCACTTTTAAAAGGACTCTTACTTATAGGGGTCACCAGAGCGAGTAAACCGAGCTGCCGCAGTCCACACGAGGAGCAGAGGACACCGGGGGGATCAGTGGGGGCTTAAGGGTCGGCAACCTTCAATTCACAGGCTCACCTTCTCTAACTTCTGCACCACCTCTCCCCCATATTCAGATTTTTTTCAGATTAATTGTCACATGTAGATGCTGTATAGATTTCTAACCCTCCTGCATTTTGATCCAAGGGCAGCAGGAGGATGAAATGAAAGCCATGTTATCGACTACAATGGGTTACTTCTTGATTAAAAGGGTGAGAAAGCAAAAGTGTGTGTGTGTGGGGGGATAGAAATCAAGAGTTTTGTTTGTTCTTTCCCAGCTTTTGTTGATTTAATGATGAAAAGTTGTGAAATTTTTCTGAAAACCAGTCCCACCCGCTCGAGTTTGAGGTGTGGCAACTTCAAGCCTGTGGAAATGTCTGCAGCCCTCCATTCCTGTTGAAGAACCTCTTAAAACATTATTTATTAACTGAAGCATACAGGCCTTTCCCCTCAGCAGCATGTTTAAAGGGATAGTTCAGGAGTTTTGAAGTGGGGTTTGTGGAAACAATGAGAACAAATAAAATCTTATTTCACTGTATGAAGCAGTCATTTTGCAGAGAAGGGTTCGATTCTGAACCAACTGAGGAGCCAAATATCACAAAAGGTCCATGATAATTATTTATATTATATATATTTTATAACTTCAGCGTTGCTGACAGGTCTGTATGACTTGGTTATCCCAGCAGAAAGGAAGTGTCCCAGGCCACACCTGAAGTGCTATGGCTAGCTGTTGCTAATTACCACAAGTCACATCAATCCAAAAATGTCTAATAAAGTGGGGAAAAAACATAAAGCTTTAAACTACGACTGATAGTGATTGTTCTCAGCTATAACCTATAACTACCATCTATAACCTTGCTTCACAAGGCAATGCACTGCTCTCCTATGCATTGCAATGGCAGTCCCCAATTAAACTATGAACGAGGACAGGCGTGATAAATGTCTTTAAATTCTCAGTGCCCACCTGTAGAAGTAGGAGCAGCCTCTCACTGTGTTGTGTGTGAAATGCTCTTGGCTCTTCTCGTTTCCGAAGTCCTCCAGAGGGTCGGACCACAGCAGGTCGCACATTGGCCCATACGCCGGGGGCTCCTTGAATCTGTCTAGCTGTGGAAGAAAACAAGTCTTTAAATCAGCGATCGCCAGAGGAAAAAAAAACAAAAAAAAAACCTCCAGTTTGCTGCAGGAGTAAAGGACGCATCAAAGATGGCTCTCTTGTTTCAGAAGAGATGGAAAACACTCAGTGGCAGACTTTTTATTTTTATTTTTAAACCTAAGAGAATAAACAACTGTTTTCTGGAAAGGAAAGCAGCGAGTGTAGTTGCTCGGGCAGCGTGACGGACACATCAGCAGCTCAGATTCTACGCACAGACCCCTGACGGCAGCCACAAAGTCCGTTTGGAATGACTGAATTAGCCCCTGAGCTGAATCCACCTCTTCAATGCTTCTTTAATCAGAGGGAGGATCTGATCTGAACATCTGGATCCCAAACCAGAGCAGCATCTGGGTCGGAGCACGCTACACAGCTTTTACTGCTCCTTTCAGATTATCTCTGCAAGTTTCAGCTTTTTCTAATATTTTAGCTACTATTTAGCTGTTTTATGCTAATTTAAGCTTTTCAACTAATTACCTGTTTTTTGCACTCATTTCAACTATTTTTCAACCTAATTCAGCAAAAATGTGCTCTCTCCACATCCTTCTTGTTGTTACAGCATCTTTCTGCCTTTTTAGCTACTTTTCAGCAATTTTTTTTTTTGTTGATAATTTCAGCTTTTTTCTCCAGATAATTTCCACTTTTTTGTGCTCCTTTTAGAATATTTGGGCAAACGTGACTTTCTGCTTTCTTCTGCTAATTTAAGCTTGTTCTACCTTTTCAGCTAGCTTTGTTGCATTTTCAGATAAATTCAAGTTTTTCATGGTAATCACTGCTACATTCAGCCTGAATAACTTCTTTCTGCTAATTTCAGCTAGTTATGCTAATTTCAGCTTATTTCTGCTAGTTTGAGCTTTTTCTGCTATTTTAGCTACTATATAGTATTCTCAGCTAATTCCACATTTTTGGAGCTCTTTTCCGCTACTTCTGCTTCCCTAGTACTTTAAGCTTCTTTCTGCCTTTTCAGCTACTTTCAGCTATTTTTGTTGTTGCTAATTTCAACTTTTTTAGCTAATCTCTTAATTTTTGTGTTAATTTCTGCTTATTTAAACCTAATTCAGAAAATTTGTGTTCTCTACACACCCTTCTTGTAATTTCAGCATCTTTCTGCTATTTTAGCTAGTATTTAGCTGATTTTAAGCTAATTTAAGCTTTTCAACTAATTGCCCATTTGTTGCACTCATTTCAACTATTTTTCAGCCTAATTCAGAAAAAATGTGCTCTGTCAACATCACTCTTGTAATTTCAGCATCTTTCTGCCTTTTTTAGCTAATCTTCAGCTGTTTTTTTTGGTTGATAATTTCAGCTTTTATTTCCAGGTAATTTCCACTTTTTGTGCTAATTTCTGCTTCTTTCAGCATATTTGGGCAAACATGTGACTTTCTGCTTTCTTCTGCTAATTTAAACTTGTTCCACCTTTTCAGCTAGCATTGTAGCTAATTTGAGCTGTTTCAGATAAATTCGTTTTTCATGGTAATCTCTGCTACTTCCAGCCTAATTAACTTATTTCTGCTAATTTCAGCTAGATATGCTCGCTTCAGCTTATGTCTGCTAGTTCTGGCTTTTTCAGCTACTATTTAGCTGTTTTTATGTTAATTTAGCTTTTTCAGCTAAGTCTATATTTTTGGAGCTCTTTTTAGCTCGTTCTGCTTCCCTAGTAGTTTAAGCTTCTTTCTGCCTTTACAGCTACTTTCAGCTATGTTTTTGTGCTAATTTCAGCTTTTTAGCTAATTTCTTAAATGCGCTCATTTCTGCTTATTTAAACCTAATTCAGCAAATATGTTCTTTCTGCTATCTTTGCTCATGTAAGCCTGTTCATCCACTTTAGTTAAGTTTCAGAATTATTATTTTTTTAAGCTATTTTCAGCTGTTTTTTTTTTCAGCTAAGCATTCCTAATACATTTTCTCAGGAAATGCCATTTCTCTAGTTGTTTTAATTTTCATTGAAGTTGACAATTTTCTCCACTGGAAATCCCTTCTTATAATGTATGGCGATTCCTATTTTTATTTTATTTTACTTTTTTACTTTTTTTCCTTTTTCTTCTTCTTTTTCATTTTTAATTTTTTCTTTTTAAAATATAAAACTGGAATTGCTGATGACGTCCCTCCAGACCAATAAAAATAGAGATTTTTAAACTGGTGCTCCTAAACAAAACAAGTTTGTTGCCAGGCGATATATATCCAAAATTAAAACAAAAACTACGCATCATCTTGAAGCTATTGAGAATTGTAAAACAATAAGAATTAAGGAGTTCCTCGTTGTGACTCATTTTGCCAGCACCGGCCGCATATTATGAAATAATTGTGAAAATGATGAGACACGTACTTTCCTGATGTCGTCCAGATTTGTGATTTCTGGAGATAGTCCCCCGTGTACGCACAGGAACTGCTGGTTCATGAGCGCGGCCAGAGGAAGGCAGTCGAAGGCGTCCATACATGCGTCATACACCCGCTCTGAATACTTAATTCTACCTGTCATGGTGCGGAAACGAGGCAAAGAGAAGAAAAAACAACAAGCCAAGTCAAACAAAGCTGCTCTCATTTACTGGGGCAATGTTTTTGGTCTTCAAATGCTGCCAAGACACTTGCCAAAGACATAAAAAAAAACCAGCACGTTACGGTTCACTTTAGTTTTTATTTTTCCTCTTTTCTGCCAGAGTCAAACAGAACCAGACCTGACGTCAGCAAATATTACGGTGAAAACCTAAGAGTGATTTTAAGCAAACACTGGAGGTCGACGGTTGAAATGGAGACACGATAAAACAGATTTTTAGAAAGAAAAGACTTTAAAAGAGGAGTTCTGAGCTTAGGAAGTGGGGTTGTTTTGAGCAGTTACAAGGAGGCAGTATCTTACCTGCTGTAGACAGAAGACAGAATGAGTTTTATTGTGGGGGAAAGGTACAAAATTTGCATACAAGAGTCAAGCTAACTGTTAGTGAGGACCAGATCTATCTAAGAGGGAATTTCATGAATTTACAAGACTTTGTTTCATCTTGAGCAGAATAATTGGAAAACATGATCAATACTTCAAAAATGGGATTTATTTGTTTGACCTTTGGCTCCTTTTAACTCCCTTAAGTCAAAGACTTCAACATTTAGAAGCATTTTGTTTGTTTGTTAAACCACATAACTGTGACATATGATTCATTCAGACAAAAAAAAAAAGGTCCAAAACTCAAGGGATGAGCCACTCTTCGTAATGAACCAATTGAAAACTGGATTTTTTGCTAGGAACAAGGTAAAGCCTCAATCCTGGTCCTCAGGGCCACTACCCTCCATGTTTTAAAAGCTCTCCTGCTCTGACACACCTCATTCAATGGCTGAATCACCTCCTAATGTTCTGCACAAGCTGTCAATCATGTATTGATTCAAAGTAGAGATGTATGATATTATCGGCATGGTATCAGCCGATATTAGCGATTAAGTTAAATATCGGACATCGGTCATTCCATCAAAAAACTCACATATATAAAAGGCCAGCACCGACTTCCTATGACTGAGGAAGTCTTTCAGACGGAAGACGAAACGTTTCTACCAATTTTTTTTGCTTTGTTTTGTTTTGTTTTTTGAATGTCCAGAGGACCAGACTTAGCTTTTTTAGGTCAGGTTTAGGCTATGGAAAATGATTGTCAATGCAAAGTCCCCAAAAAGTACGTTTACAAGAACGTGTGCACACGCATGTGTAGCATCCATCCATCCATTATCTTTTACCTGCGTCTTCCTTTTCAAAGTCAAAGCCTCCTTTATTGTCAATGCCATCATAAGTACAGATATACAAAGAATCAAAATTATGTTTCTCGTTGTCCCGCCGTGAAACTAATAGCTTTAAACATCACATCACAATAATTAAGAACAAGTAATAAAAGTTTTTTTCCATAATCCACAATAAACACATTAATGTTAAAAATCCCATATACATTTACTACCATATACAATTTAAAAACAACTCTTATATAAATAACTGCTTAGATGGATAGAGCGGATATAGAGCGATGATAGATATTTTTGGGGCGTGCATGTGTCAAACTTTGTTTCTTGGCTTTGCAGTTGGCGTCGAATTTTAGATGCAATGGTCTGAAGAAATGCAGAAAAACAGAACCAGCACTTTGTCGTGTTGTTTTATTATTTTGCATCACTTGGTTCATGCATTTATTACACAACTGATCATGACTTTGTGTTTAAGGTTTGTTGGACATCATTTTATTGTGGCAGTGCTTTAATTGGCCCTTATCCTTGTGTGCTTATTAGTCCTGTCTGTCTGTTAGAAAAATATTTCAAGAACCACTGGACGTATTGAAATTAAACTCTTCAGAATCAAATTAATCATTAGATGTAAATTAATACTTGATTCAGTTGACTTTTTGAGTTAAACAAATTCAAGATGGCTGCCACACCTCTCAAAATAGTCAGCACAAAAATAGCTATAATTTACTCCATGTGACAAATGTTAAGCTAAAATTTGTTGTGGTAGCTGAGACTTACTGTTTGTTAATGGTTATTCTTAGAACTTTGGCAGAAATCGACCCTGCTTGTCTGTTAGCAAAATAAGTCATGAACACCGAACATGATTTCGTGACCCTCTTAGAAGAGGTAAACACTGTACATCAAAGTTTATGCTGGATAATCCAGGTAAAAAAAATCCAACAAAGTTCAGTCGGGTCATCTGGATGGTTTCTTTTTTCTTTTTTTTTTTTGTTATTGAAATGTTTCGCCCTTCATCCATAGGACTTCATCAGTTTGAGGAGCCACAACAAACTCAGTTCCATAAGTGGCTTATGACTCACATAGCGGTCCAACCAGTTTTTTTGGTGATAAGGTGGTTTCTGGAGCCCACCCTCTCCCCCGTTGACTCCTCTGAGGCAGCCTCTGAGGATTATTGAGCATGAACTTTAATGTTTTGAACCCTATGGCTATGGCTGCCTCAGAGGAGTCGATAGGGGAGAGGGTGGGCTCCAGAAACCATCACCGTAAAACTGGTTGGTCCACTATGTGCTGCTTGTGGGACTGAGTTTGTTGTGGCTCCTCAGATGATAAAGTCCTTTGGATGAAGGGCGAAACAACAAAAACAAGAACAAAAAGAAACCATCCAGAGGACCTGACTGAACTTTGTTGGATTGAATGTACTTCTACAACTCATTAACTTCTGGAGTCAACACCATTTAAGATGGCCACTGTGGTTGATCAACATCACCCAAGACATTCTTCAAGTAATGCCAGGTCTTTCATGTCAAATGTTTTTAATTCCCCTTTTGAAAGTACTGTATAAGAATATTTTAATAGCTTAACTTTAAAAATATTTTTATGGTACCAATTGCACTTTACTAAAATTTTTATTGTTGTAAATGGGTAAATGAGGGCACAGATTGCAGTTAAAGCACTTTGAGTATCTTGATAAGACAGAACGGTGCTATATAAGTACTGTACAGTCTAGTTACCATTTACCATCATTTTGTTGCTGTTTTTCTGCAAGTGATTTTATTAAATGTTACAGCGACCGGCCATTTACAAACCAGATCCCAAAAAAGTTGGGACACTAAACAAATTGTGAATGAATACTGAATGCAATGATGTGGAGGTGCCAACATCTAATATTTTATTCAGAGTAGAACACAAATCACAGATCAAAAGTTTAAATTGAGAGAATGTATCATTGTTCAACTATAATTTACATGCTTAATGCGAGCACTAACATAAACTAAACTAACATAAACTTAACTAACATAAACTAGGATTTATTCAAAGTGTGCAACAAAAATACAGAAAGGTGCACCAAAAGTGAAAAATAAATAAATCTACAGCAGCATGGTCCTATTGGCAGAGTGGTTCTGATGACAGTGAGGTTATCTTTGCCACTTGGTCCAGTTAGCAGCATGATACTGTTAGCAGTGAGGTTCGGTTAGCAATGAGGTTTCTCTAGCAACATGGTCCCGTTCGCACCAAGTTACTGTTAGCAGTGTTCAATCTTTATTTAGGCAGGTTAATCCCATTGAGCCTCGAGGACTCATTTGCAAGAGAGACCTGGTTTCAACAAAAAATGATGACAACAGCGACAACAATAGACAATCATAAGAGAGGCATACAGATTTTTTTAACAAGTTAAAAAAAAATGTCAAAGTAGCAAAACAGCTAGATTATAGTTCAGTTAGCAGTGTTAGCAGGTCTTGTTAGTAGGTCCCTTAAGCAGCATGATGATAATAAGGACTGCAGCAGGAACAAGAAGAAAAGAAAGGAGAAGAAAAAAGGAACCTCCCACCCCCCCAGAATACAGAAGAAAACTATAAGTTTTTTTTGTTAGCTTTATTTAACCTTTTTCTAAACCTAACCTTACACCTGACCCAGAGTATTGACCCTAAACTTAACCCCCTGATCTTTGAGCCTTACCCTAACCCTGACCCTACACCTGACCCAACACTTAACCTACACCCCCTGACCCTATTATCAGTGATAAGAACACTTTAAACCTACTAGGAGTTAGAGGACAGTCTGAATGCAACCTATGAGGATGATAACAACTAATAACGGTCATAGCTGATAACGTTGTAAGTGGGTGCAGGTGGGCAGATGTAATGGGAAGATAATGAGTATGGCAAAGAAAACTGAGCTGATGTTAGAGCAGTAGGGGTGGAAAACAGCAGGAATTGATGGAGAATTGTTTAAATGTGAAATCAAAACATGATAAGTATTTTAGGTTCTGACCACACCATGAGTGAGATGGACGTCTGTGGTATAGAGCTGAGCCTCATTTACCTGAATGGTATCGGATCGGAAAAGTATCGCTATCGGCCGATACCCGGATTTAAGTATCGGATCGGAAGTAAGAAATGTGGATCGGTGCATCCCTAATATATATACAGGTAGTCCTCGACTTACGAACGGGTTCCGTACCTACAAACTGTTCGTAACTCGATTTTAACATAAGTCGGAACTCATTATACTG
>JARVGQ010000001.1:23456048-23469157 GCA_031762355.1 Hypsolebias martinsi | reverse complement strand
CCATGTGCCGCCCGTATGCAGCCGGATGACGTCATATGGTGCGTTCAGGTGCCGTTCGTAAATCCGAAACGCCGTAGTTTGCGTGCGCCGGAACTCGAGGACAGCCTGTATAGCATCTATACATCTATACAAAGAATAATCAGTGTTTTATCACATTCAAACACTGATGGGACACACATCAGAGGCAATGAGGGGTTCAGTGCCTTGCCCAGGGACACTTCGGCATGTGACTACTGGTGGAATCGAAACCCCAACTCTTGCATTGGAGGACGACTGGTCTAACCACTCATCCACAGCCAAAAGATTAATAATTTGAGTCCAAGTGGCTGAATGAACAAGCTGTTTCTCTACTCATAAATATAACTGCAGCGTTTCACTTAAATTAGTAAACTTGGCAGGGAGCTTGTCAGAGAGGGAAGGTGAAGCGTTCATGACTGATGTTGTCGGCAGTGGGGGGGTGGTAGAAGAACGCTACGTTACTAATGGTATGTCGAAGCCACTTATCCTGTGGCGACCTGTCTTTGATAGCAATCTCCACTCCCCAAACTTAAGCGTAACTTCCGGGGTGTGGTGTTGGTAAGCAGGGCGCTTGGTTGTGCTGACAGGGTGGGGCGCCCTCCTTCGATAATAATAATGAGAGGTGGTTCAGTTCTGGGAGTGGACCTGCAGTTTCTGACAGAGGTGTCTGAGCAGAAGTTAATGAGGAAACTGCTCCATATCCTGAACAACATGTCACACCCTCTGCATGACACGCTGGACTCTTACCGCAGCACTTTCAGTCGTAGACTGAGACCATCGAGGTGCTCCACAGAAACACAAAATCATGCATGTCTGGTTGATTGGTAACTCTAAATTGTCTCTAGGTGTGAGTGAGAGAACAAATGGTTGCTTGTCTCATTTGTCTCTGTGTCCCTGTGATGGACTGGAGACCTGTCCAGGGTGTACCCCACCTCTCAATAGCTGGACATGGGCACCAATGACCCCTGTGACCCAAAAAGGAAGAAGGGGGTAAAGATAATGGATGTACCGTATGTATGGATGGGCAAATGTTGAGCGTCGCCATCTCACAGCCAGACAAGATATTTTCTTATAATGATGGTCTTAACAAACACTAAAGGCACATGAGGGTCATGCATTCATGAATTTAAGTAAGTACATTTCCTGCCAGATGTGAACATGGGCATCTATGGACCACACTGTGGAAATTATCTTGTACAGTATTAGGAAATGATGGGTTGCCATAGATCCCTTGAGTAGGTCTCTGCCTCCGATTGCACCAACATCAAAGAAACCTCATCAGAAAGTCTAATGGGGGAACAGCACACTTGACCAGGGAGGAAGACAACAATAGAAGCTGTGGATATGTGCATTTGCATCAACTGTACTCCTCCAACAACAAGACACGCATCAATGAATGAGCTCAACTTCTGCTACTGGCTGCTTAAAGTCCTCAGCAGTAAACCACATGAACAAATCTTAGGCGCAACTAGCATCCAAGAGAAGTTAACAAACATATGTTCTTTTCTCTGTGCAGAATTTGGTTGAGTCAATATTTAGTGTCCATTAAACAAGAATGCCTAGATTATAGTTTTGTAGGCTGATACAGATTTTCCATTCTTGCGTAGCTTGGACCTTCCATATAAATTTTTCCAATATAGATGTCTATCATAAAAAGCTATACATATCAGAATACCAAATATCTATTCATCTATTTTCTTTACCCACTTTCCTACGCAGGGTCACATTACACTGGTACCCATTTCCAGCGGCACTCGCTGAGTTAGTTGAGCTCTGACACAATTTAAGAGAGATGTGCCAGAGCAGACTCATAACACTGTGGTGGAGATGCAGGAGAGTATCTTCGGGCTACAGGAAAAAGTAGGAAAAATCCAATTGGTAATACTGAAAGCCTTTTTCTATTGGCTTGACACGGCCCTACTCAGGTCGACTTGGCAGGGCTTCAGAGTATCTTTACTGGTTGGTCCCAGCCTCTTCCAGTTCAATTCCTGAGATTCCAAATGAGCTGAGTCTAGCTGAAGACATCAATGTCAGCAGGACTTTGATTGGCCAGAGAGTGATGTCATTCATGAACATGTCCTTCACAAGAATCAAACCCACCATTTTTAAAATCTTGGAACTGCATAATTGTTTTGAATTTACCTAAAATAAAATATATATATCGATAAAAAAAATGGCAACAAGTAAACCAACACTGTGATACTACAACACTGTGATACTACAAGGAGATTCAGACATTTCTATGCTTGTTGGCTGATAAAGAATTCAGATACAGCTAGACCAAATGAACTTGATTTACAGGGTCCAACCGTTGAAGGGAAGGTGGCATCAACTCTGCGACAGCATTTTTGAAAACTGGAAGGATGGATGGTGAGTGCGTTTTGACTTTATTCACTTGTTTGCCATTGCAATGTTGTGTTTGCCTTAGATATAAATTAACGTTGCAGAAGTTTAGAGCAGCTGCGCTATGACGATCCCGTCCACCAAGACCGTGTAGACCTGAGTAGTCGTAGTGAGACTGAACAATGGAAAATCAGCATAAGAGGACAGCGCCATCAGGATTGTCTTCACACTGAAGACGTTTTCCAAATTTGCCACAATTCAGCCACGTTTCACAAGATCATATAGATTGTGGAGAACGTAGCGGGGGTCATCGCCCTATCTGAAGGGAGCCTTAAACATCAACACACAACAACAAAAGGCCTTCACGCACAACTCTTGTCGGCACTGACGTAATGTAGTGCTAAGCTAGCGGCATGCAATACAGACACACTAACTAAAAAGCTACAGAGATTGCGCTTCGCTTCTATCACGCAACACTCCCCTCATCAATAAAAATCACAGAAGAGGTGACGGATTTGCGACCGGTCCAGGGTAGAGATGTCATTTCTTGTGGCCAAGTGCACAGCATGCCGTTTTGTTTCTGTCGAGGTGGGAATGATTTCCTTGGCAGTTCTGAATATAAATAACCATAATTATTTTATTCTGTTTCACAGACGTCCAGTAATTGAAAAAAAAAAAAAATCAGGAGCTATTTTAAGGAAAGGTCACGAACTATGAGACACCAGTGGTTTGATTTAAGGAAGCTACAGAGAGATGAAAATACTCAGGGGGTAAAAATAATTCTTTGGCGCGTCCACCATTAACTGCCTCACTGTAACCATGCCAAGATCTGATCAAATACAAATATCAAACTGAAAACCAAAACTGAATAAAGAAAGTAAAGCAACCATCAAATAAAAATGCCAAAACAACAGCAGGTCTTCTAGATAAAAGTTAACCTAAAAGGGAAAAACTGTGATTTAAGCTCTAGCTTGGGACAACACAGTCCCATCCACTTTCATTTAGGGCTTACTGAAAGCTGATAACTGCAGTTAACTATAGCAGCGATAACACGTGATCTATTCAAAGGATTGATAAGATCTCAGAACTGCATTTAAGTCGAAAATAGATTTGGAAGTAAATAGGAGCACAGATTTTAGTGTTTTCACGTCCTTATGCTCCTTTATAAAAGAATCAGACTGTGTGGCATCTGGCACAGAGCGGCAAATACTAATTATTTACACAAATGTTGCATAATTCATATCCAGATTTAAAAAAAAATAATAATAATCCCACGCTGAACGTTAAAAAGTCACGCTTTAGAAATAAGACTCAAATTGCTCGTTTCGGCTCGTTTCTGGTCACTACCACAGTGATTACTCATAAGTTTTTAATTTATTTAAATTGATTTCTATTTTTTTTTTTTTTTTTCATATTTTAGTTTTCCAGCCAAGGAGCCTTATCAATCTAAACTGAAAAGTGTGAAGTAACACCATTTTTTTAGCAGTTGCTCTGTTTACTTGAGCTGGACTGGACTCGAATGTAAATGAATCTCCGCCCCTCCCTCCTGAGAGTCATTAGGGTCATTATTAGTCTGGTCCTGATGAATGACGGTGCAAATTTGTGACACTGTTAGGGATTTAGATCAAAACAGTTTATATGACCTGGTTTAGAGTTAAATGAAGAAAGTTCACATTTTAATTACTCTCCCTTCCTTCTCTCCTGATGGTCATAAGGGTCCCTGGTAGTCTGGTCCACATGAGAGATGTTTTGGTCTTGTGAACAAAGATGCAGATTTGGGTGAAACTGTTAGGGGACTGGCTCAGAAACATTGCATGTGGACTTGGCCAACAAAATGTCAAATGACCTACAGCAGGGAATGGAAGGAAATTAATATGCATGTGAGCTTCGCTCACAATAACAGAGTTGCCATTTTAAAAACTGTAATGCCACACTTTTTGGATTAAATTAAGAAAGCTAATTTGTGAACTACTCTCTCTTCCCTCCTTAATGAGGGTCATGCAGGTTTTGTTAGCCTGGTTTTGGTCACATGAATGAAAGAGCAGATTTGAGTGAAAGCTGTGAGATAAATAAATCACAACATCTTTTATATAGACTTGGCTAAAGAAAAGCCTAATGACCCTCAGGATGGAGTGTGATTTGCATGCAAGTTCAGCTTCCAGAAACAGCACAGCCCTGCAGTTTTAAAGCTTGTAAGTTTACAGTTTGAATTGAGAAATCTCCCATTTTAATTACTCTCCCTTCCCTCCTTACTGAGGGTCATAAGGGTTTTTGGTAGCCTGATTTTGGTCACATGAATGAAGGTGCAGATTTGAGTGAAAACTGATAAATAAATCAAAACATCTCTTATAAACTGTACACGTGTATAAAGAAAAGCCTAATGACCCTCAGGATGGAGTAGGATTTGCCAGAGAGTTCAGCTGCCAGAAACAGCACAGCACTGCAGTTTTAAAGCTTGGAACTTCACACTTTGAATTGAGAAAGCTCACATTTTAATTACTCTCCATTCCATCCCTACTGAGGATCATAAGGATCTCACCCTGACCTCGTGAAATATGTGTGTGTGTGTGTGTGTGTGTGTGTGTGTGTGGGGGGGGGGGGGGGGTTAAGATCTGCCATTTCCAGGATGACTGAGAATCAACATGTCACAGTTTAGGGTTTTGGGTTTCTGACCTGTCACAGGGGCCTCGATGTCCAGCAGATTCTTCTCTGAACGCAGGATCGCAGCTCCCTCCCCTATGAGCCTGAGGGCCACCGACTCCTCCACACGGCCCTCCTTGGTTAGGTGAGCTTTCAGCACATCCACTTTGGGCTTTCCATCAACGTCAAACACCTCTTTAGCCGTCAGCCGGTGACTGAGGGGGAAAGGGACAGCTGCAAGAATTAAAAAAAAGAAGAAGAAAGAATAATTAAGCCTGATATCCTTTCATATTTACAGTGCGATGGATTTCATCGGCAGAAGGATTACGAGGATACATCGTTAATTCCACATCGCTGCATCGAGGCGTTTAAGCTGTTTGATTAGCAGGTACTTTTTGACTTCCTGGGGATCGACTCCCTGCAGGAGGTCACTCCCCGGCTTTCAGCCCGCCTGCTGAGAGAATTTACCCAA
Source organism: Hypsolebias martinsi (assembly GCA_031762355.1). NCBI lineage: Eukaryota > Metazoa > Chordata > Actinopteri > Cyprinodontiformes > Rivulidae > Hypsolebias > Hypsolebias martinsi. The sequence continues at coordinate 23,463,684 of JARVGQ010000001.1, read as the reverse complement.
CTGCTGCTATGATCTGTGACTCATTTAGTTTTCAATATTTATAACAGAGCCACAGATTTTCTAGTTTACTCGACATTATTCAGAGCAAACGAGACGACGCTTTGATAGTGAATCAGAGAACTGAGACATCTGTTGTTTTATTTACATGGAAACGCCTTTCATACGAGGACGGAGTCTGAACAACGCGTTCGGTTTAATGTGTAACCACGTCGCTATCAAACATGATTTATGTGTTGGAGCAGACCAACACACACATTTGGTTCAGTCTGGTATGGATTCACTTCCTCCTCAGACATTTCAGTGTCTTGTTTATTTATAAAACACATTTAAAGCCATGAAAGTTGAACAAACGTTCACAATAAAGTCAATGACAATAAAACAATTTCTTCACTAAAAATGGAAAGGTATGTTAGAGATTCTTGACAAAATGTATATTATATACAATATACAAATGCATGTACGGTATACAGTATTGTTCCATCGTCTTGTATGTCAAAATCTTAAACAAAGATCTCACATGATGTGTTTGCACTTTATGTGTTGGGGCAACTCTCAGCTACTACCACAGCAAATTATACAGTTTCATATTTTTTTAAATCAACTGAGTTACAGGCAAATTGAGTTTGACAGACATCTTGAATGGGATCGATCAGTTGTAGAGATACATCCAGTGATTTCTTGGAGTTTTATTAATATCTGTTCAGGGTTTAATGCGATATTTTGCTACAAGACAGACAAATGAACATACTAAAGTTCAATAAAACTCTAGGCAGACTTTAATTGGAAACAGTTTGTCACAAAATAACAAATAAACCTGAAGTTCAATAAATAAAAAGGACTGTGACCCCCGCGGCCCAAAAAGGAAGTGGGTAAAGATAATGGATTAATGGATGGATGGACCTCATGCCATACATGAACTTTTCCATCCAATCCACGTGCAAATGTTACGAGCGGTTTATTAACACGAGCTGTGAACAATCTGAGTGCATGTTTGTGTTATTATCCATCCCGAAGGTAAGATCAGAGTGCAGTATTTCCCCTACCATTATCCAAGGCGGGCACCCCGCCCTGTCAACAGAACTGAGCGCCCTGCCTACCGACATGACCTTCCACCCACAACTCAAACCCCCCACCTCCCTTTGACAGTTGCCAGCACTGATGTTAAGCAAGTGGCGTACAATACAGATGTGCTAGCTAAGAAGCTACAGACATAGCGCTCTGCTTCTTTCATGCATCCCACCTCCTGCCCTCCTTGGACAGTGGTAGGGGAAACATTGCGCTTATAGTTTCTTTTGTTTTCCTTTCGGCTGATCCCTTCTTCAGGGGGTCACCACAGGAACTTATTCGCACAAACAATTGGCAATTTAAATATGTTTTCTTTAACGGTGCATGCCCTTCCTGACACAACCACAGACCACCGAGCTACCACCTCTGTGTGGAGCAGAGAACTGCCATCTAGGGTGCCAGGGGGAGCAGATGATGGGGGTTAAGGGCCTTGATCAAGGGCCTAGAGTGGTGCAAATGAGAGTGGAGGTAGGTGTGGTTGTTCCAATTTTCCCACCCACATTTTGATATTGTTGGTCCCGGGAGTTGAACCACAGACCTTCCGATCACAGGCTCACCTTCTCTGACCTCTGCATCACCACAACCCCCAACACTGTGCTTATAGAGACATGTATATTTTATAGGAAAGTCTTTTATTGGTTGTACTGGTTGAGGACTCAAATACTCATAAATCCCTAACCAGAATAATCAATACCACTTTAATTGGTGATATGTGACTTTATCTGTGCTGCTGATTATCCATGCTGCTGATTTCTTATCTTAAGCTGCTATATTCATCTGCGCACAACAGACTCATGTTGAGGCTGCTGTTTAATACACTGTATTATACTATATTATTTTTGTTTAGCATATATCTTAGATCCTTGTATACAGCTTCATTTTATACTTTATATTTTTGCTATTTTTGGGTGAAACTGGGACCTTGAGTTCACAATTTTGTTCCACCTCGTGTGCTACATGTGATGCATATGACAATAAAGAACCTTGAACCTTGTATCGATGTCATTGCTGCGTTGTTGTATAGCAGGTCTCATGGTCAATGAGACAACTGTCTCATTGTGACCTGTATAAACAAAGGAAATGATAGGAAAGTTGAGCATTTAGCAAGATAACCAATTAACTGAAGCTTAAACAACTCTGTGGTCCAGCACCTTCCTTGGCAATATGCTATTTCCCGCCTTTCAAAATTGCAATGTTGAATGTTGAAACAGTCACAAGACAATTTGGTCAAGCCTTAATAAATAAATAAATAGTCTCAGGATGATGAATCAAATGGTTGTTGTTCCCACGAACAGCGCAACTTCATCCTCAACTCAAGTCTTTTTAGATATTAGAGGACCACGTCTAATTCAGAACGGAGCAATCGGGCAGTAATTGTCAATAATAGAAATACCCCAAAGAACACTTTGGTTGTATCAACAGGCCACTCCTCAGTTTCCCAAAAGTCTTGACAACAGACACTGAACTTTCCTCCAGTGGAAATTCTAACAGGCCTTAAGAACAAAAGTAACACCCACTTTTACCTAAACATTACAGCACATTGTAATGACAGGTTGTGCACCAAGGACAAACGTGTTATAGCACAGAAAAAAACAAATAAATGTGAGCAAAAGGAAAATGAGAGATTAAAAGACTTGGTGAAGGACAGACACATTTGCTCACACCGTTGAGTTCGGTCAAACCAAAGTTGCGGCTCCTCAAATGCAAAGTGAACCCAAACGATCCTGTGCATTTATCCATCTTGTCGTTCAGATTGTGCACAGGAACATAAACTGGCCTCCGGCAATCTGCCTGAAACTAAAGTGTGACTCATAAAACGACACCTGGTGGCTCCCGCCCTCATTATTTGACCATTTATGCATTCTCTTTCTGTTACATAACTAAATTACATCCCGGAGTCAAACCTAACATGAGAGAAAAGTGACGAGAGAGGGGGTCAGGGACGATGGAGAACCAAAAAAATATATAAAATGGAACTTTCCGTGGTAATTTGTCTCGAATTAGCATTGTAATTTCCCAACACCAAACTAAAGACAGTGGTTCTGTTTAAGACCAGTAACACCTCTGCAGCGTGTCCTAAATAAGCTTTAAAGTTTATTTCACTAAAGTAAGCCATCGTGCATTCATCCGCTTCAGATTTAATGATCTGACGAGGTTATCAAAGTCAAGCTTCTTTCATGTCATTCGCATTTCATGTGGTCCATGTGGTGGAAATTGTGTACACAGGGTCCCAGTTACATCCAACTAAAGTATAAATTGTAAAGAAAAACAGTAATAAAATATAAGACATGAATTAAGAAATATGTTAAACTAAGTATACGCTAAACTTTCCAACCTTTATTTACACAGATAAATCACATTGAGCTTCAAAGACTCATTTACAAGTGAGACCTGTTTAGACGGACCAAAAGTAATGAAAGTGACACGTGTAGGATTTGGAGGCACAAAAAAAAAAGCCCATCAAACTCTCACTCCTTGGCTGAGGAGAGAGTCTGAGATGGAAAACAAAAACACCCCGCACATAAGCGCATAGTGACGCAGATATTCCGCAGGGGAGGGGAAATGACGAGAGCGGTGAGCGTGTCCAAGGACACTCCAGAGCCACTGTAGGAGTTCTGATAAGAATGGTATAGTCGGTTCCCTCTGGTGAGATTCATGAACACTTGGGGGGTGGTGAGGTCGACGTAGGACAGCTCCAGAGAGAATCCAAGAGTCCTGAAATTGTTTATTCTGCCGGGTCCCTCTGATAGGTCTGCAGACTTCCTCGGCGGGAGGGGACGGGGCAGAGCATCGAATTTACAGGGCCTCCAGGTTCGAAAAGTGTAGAGAGAGGCTCTGAAGCAGTTTCACAGACAGGACAGAGCAAAAGCAAAGTGGAGGAGGGAGAGGAGGGGAAAGCCGTCCGCCCTTGACAAGAGCAAGTGGTGAAACACTTAACAGTGCAAAAACAATAAGCCGAACAGCAGCACAAACAGAAGTCTTTGTAAGCAGGTGAGTATTAATGAATGGAGCAACATGAGATCAGCAGCATGGATAATCAGCAGCAAGTGGCATTAGTGATTTTTTTCCACAGTGATAATCCTGATTAGGGATTCATGAGTCTAACAGCCTCAGGGTAGAAGCTGTTCCTCAGTCGTCGTTCTACACTTGTGAACTCATCCAGCCTCAGCTCATCAGCCATCGTTCTCTCATCCAGCCCGCCAACTTGAAATGCTGAACACCAAAATGGGTGCGTTTCAGAACTAATGCACCTTCTGCGAGGATGGAGGCGACGGGAGGTGCTCCGTCAAGACGGCACCGGGCAGGTCCGTTTAATTGGAGAAAGTGAGATCCTGTTGCAGCGCTCGCCGAGGCCCCGGCTTCATTTAACGGAGAACATGAAGTGTAACTGGGAGCTCGGCCCGACCTGACAGCTCAGGTGTCTACGAGTCATGCACAACCATCTCCTCCCTTCCTGCCAGATTTCTTACAGCTGGCTGCTGGAAGAAACGTTACACTGCGGAGTTTTGGTAAAACGGAGGGAAAAAACCAAACATTAAAAATAAATAACCGCGTTGCAACGGTCGTCTTCACGTAATATGATCTAATCTCCATGTAGTGAGACTACTGAAGCAGAATCTGCAGAGCTCTGCTTCCATCTGGAAGCAAAACTAATTTAAAGCAGAAATTTGAGCCGCGGCTGTGGATTAAAGCTGAAGCGGCTGTAAAAACACAGCGATGGTCATTACTGGAAACCAGGGGTGTGAATATTTACGCACTTCTGAATTTAATTAGGATTCAGAGGGCTATGGTGTAATTTTAAAACAATCATTAAAACATATTAATTAACTTGAAATCCTAAATAAATGTGACATTTTAGATAAATAAACACCGACTTGTATGTTTTTATGACCAAGAAGGTGCAGAAACACACGTGACCCGTGAAGGCAAAACGAGTCACAAAGAGGAGTTCTTGAATACTTAATTTAACTCTTTTTCAAATTCTTTATCTGAAAAGCTTCAAAATGATTTGTAGTTTGTTGAATTTTGGGGATTTATCATCTGGCCTAGAAACACATGAAGCGTTCACACTATTTTTCAGCATCTTTCTCGTTCCACAATTTTTGTGCTATTTCAATAAATCATAAATCAAAACTTTCAGCTCTTTCAGGACAATCTTGCGGTATTGGTGCAACTTTAACTTTTTGAAGTATTTAGTTTTTTCTGCCATCTTTTGTCTTATACTGTATAAAATGAACTCATCTCATTTTCTTTTTTTTTTTTTTTTTTTTCTGTTTTTTTTTGTTTTAATACAAACATGAAGCAGTTTTTTTTTTTTTTGTCAGCTTGAATTTTTTTTCTTCTACATAAACATCATAAAATATAGACACTCCGACCGTTGCCAGGTAGTACACCTCATTGAAAAAGAAGATATAAATAATATACAAAAAGTGAAACTGTTTAGTCCGGTAGATATAGCAATCGCTAACACCCAAAGGTCAGCTAAAAAAAAGTGATTCAATAGGTAATAGAAGTTCTGAAACAGTATATTGCATCATATTTAGTAATTAAGGTTTTACATGTTTTACATCACTGCTTTCATTGTGATCATCATCACAGTCATCTTTTCCAACCATAAAACATACATATTCCCAGTAGGACTCAATACCCACTTGAACAATTTATCAGGCAAACCAGTAAAGTTCCATTTATTTAGTAATTTCATGACTGGCTAACCTTCTTTCTCTGGGGCATCTCTGACTCAGTAAGAGCTCTCTCTATACGTGTTTGTGAGTGCATTTGTGCTTATCAAATAACACACATCACTTCAATTTAAAACCGTTTCTCAGAAATGTTCTTCTCCGCTACCGCCCACATGAAGACATTTTTATGTACAGTAGCTATCATTTCTGGACAGAATCTGTTTAAGCATCTTCACAAGTTGTCTACTTTGTGCTTTAAGACCAAAGCAATCTAAAAAACAAAAACAGCAAAAAATTAAGATAAAGTCAAAAAGAGAAACAAGTGCATGTGCTGAATATGAAATGATAGTTGTGCCTCCAGGGAAATTTAGGAATTGTTTTACAATTAGCATAAAAAGCTAATCAGTAATAAAGACTAAAGTTACAACTAAAGATAAATTAGGCAAGTACTCATTATAAAATCAAAGATTTTACAAGCACTCATGAATAATTGTGTTGCATGGCCCCTAAATGATAATATAACTGTGTGTGTGTGGGGGGGGAATATGGCAACAAATACTGTAAATAGTTTAGATACTTAAAGTAAGATTCTGTGGAAAATTCAAAACCAAAAGTCTGTTGGAAATAAATGAGCATGTATCCACCAGCTGCTTTGGCTTCCTGAGTGACTCGTTTTGACTGGAGAGCAGCCAAGAGCAGTTGTTCAAACAATCTCTGTGATCTGGAGGTTGAGGTAAAGAAAGAAGAGTTCAGGAGAATATTTAGGTGTCAATCTGTGCAAAGCTTTAATGAGGAAAGCATATCTCTGATTAATCCTATATTGGAGAGATGCACACAGAAGATTAATACCATCTCTTTTTTTTTTTGTGACAGGTTGGAGTCTGTTCCAGTTGCAGACAATGAATATAACAAAATACAGAGTTTGCATAATCCAACTTTAACACAATTTACTGTATGATGTAAGGGGTAAACTTCAACTTCACAATGTAAAGTAAAACTAACAAAAAAATAGTTCAAGAGTTTGATTTTTTTTTTTTTTTTATTATCATTCCAGAAAATGGCTGGAGCAATGAACCGCAGTTCCTGAGGACTGGTTATGCCAGCATTTAAGAAGTAAATGGGAAAAAAAATAGCTAATAAGTTGAAAAATCACAATAATAAACAAAAGTACAAGCAAACCTCCCCATTAGGTACATATGCACACTTGAACTTGAAGCCACAGTTCACTAGTGCATGTTTAATTATCATAAAGGTATGGAGAAATGTAAAATGTCAATGCAATCTAAGTGTAGATATTGCACATTATAGATGTGCATGAGGTTAAATTCCATTTTGGGCTGTGGCAAAGGCAGCTGGGAAGAAGCTGTTCTTTAGCCTGGCTGTTCTGGCTCTGATGCTACACAACCTCCTGCCGGAGGGGAGGGGATCAAACAGTCCATGTGCAGAATGGGTGGGATCCTTCATAATGCTGGCAGTCCTAATTCTACACCTGTTGGTGTAGATGTCACTGACTGCCATGAAGCTGCTCCCTGTGATTTGCTGTGTGGTCTTAACCACCGGCTGCAGAGGTTTCCTGTCCACAGCAGAGCAGTTCCTGTACCACACAGTGACACACAAAGTAAAGATGCTCTCCAACACACACCTATAAAAGCATCTGAGGACGGGGTACCCAGAACTTTCCATTTCAGTTTCTACAAGAAGTACAACTGTTTATGGGTGTTCTTCATCAAACTGCTGCAGTCGGTACCCCAGGTGAGGTTACTGTACACATGCACCCTCACATGTTTATAGGATGTTTTCTGATTAACATAAAATGTGCCTTTCATTCAGAAATCAAGGTCCAAGGGTTTGGAGGAAGAAGGGTGAGGAACAGAGCCCATACTGCTTGA
>JARVGQ010000001.1:23361574-23379093 GCA_031762355.1 Hypsolebias martinsi | reverse complement strand
CCCTAAAAAAAAAAATAAAAAAACCACATAAATGCTGCATAAAAAAAGTCAACGTGAGGTGTGATGACGTCACTGGGGAGGCGGTCGTAAGTCGGAAATGCCGTAAACCGGGGGTGACGTAAACCGAGGACTACCTGTATACTACCTGAATAAACCCTTCCCACACTATTGCAGTATTTTAAAGCATGTTTCTAAACTCTAAATGCTCTAAAAGAGCACAGAATGTCATGATTTCAGCTCTCTACCTCCACTGCTCTCATCCAACTGTAAGTGTTCTAGGCCACGCCCACGTTTTCGCTCTTCAAGGAGAATAGCCGATCAGCTGCAGCAGGAAGTTTATCCTGCAGTGTGAGCTGCACAGAGGTGCAGGAGGTGCTAAATAATTTAAAATAATTTATTTTAAATAAGAATTCCATGCTGATCGTGCGGCTCATCCATCAATCAGCCAATTGAGTGAATTGCCCAATCTAACTTTGAAAAACCGTGATAGAGCGAGACTGCAATAAACAAATCGCTAAGTAGCGAGAGACTACTGTAGTAGTAGCCCAGAGCCATTTCCAACACATACTCTGACTGCTATCATAGGCATTGCAACAATTAAATGTGAAATGGACGTGCCCCCCCCCACCCATGTAAAAAAATATTCATTTGGACCACCCCACACACGCACACATTTACCATCAACTATTAGTTCACCTGCTGTTTTTATTTCTTTGTGAACAAATCCATTCCACATGAATAATATTGGAGCATATTCAAACCACTAAAAACCCACTCCGGGTTTTCCTGGTTACCTACAACTCCACACTGCACTTAGTGTTTCCCCGAGGTCATCTGCCTTGGCAGGGCACTCTCGGGGGGAGAAGGGGGAACATCTATGTTTTGCACGTTAGCTTAGCGCCACGTTAGTGCTGGCAGTTGTTGCGGATTAGGATGCGTGAGAGAAGCGGAGCGCTTCATCTGTAGCATCTTAACTAATGCGGCTGTATTCTATGGAATGAAATTGGTCCAAAAACAAAAAATCACAAACTCGTACAGGATTTACATTGTTGTACGAGTTTGTGAATCATGTTGTACGCTTGTGGATCTTACTGTACAAATAAAAATCTTGGATAAATTTATGGATCTTTTTTAAGACCAGTTTCATTCCATACTATTCACACAAGGAGAGCTGTTGGCCAGGCTACTTCTTGTGCCGTGCTCGCTAAAAACAGTTATTGAATCAAGTGCTTACATATGTACGTAAATGTTTAGCAACCTGTTAAAATAAACTAGAATGCAGGAAATGGCATCTACTTTACTCCCCGCACAAGCAACCCCCTTTCCCCCAAGCCCGCCCGCCAACTATTTGCGTTCTGACATTGATTGGTTTACAAATTAAGTTCTGAACAAGATGGTATAATTTTGAAACTCTTGCATAAAAGGTGGCAGGCAGTATATATTAAGTCAAGGAACTCTTGGCTGAATTGATTTTAGTTCAAACCTTTCACATCTTTACATCCATCAGAAGCTGAAAGGTGGCAGTAAACCATCACTTGTGTTTCAGTCTAATTCTGCACACAGTCTGACATCAAGCCAAGGGTTTCGGTGTTGCTTCCTAAATGATACGTTTGAACTGAAAGGGGAAGATTGTCTGATTTCACAATTACCCTGATCATGGCCCTGTCTGTCTCCCAGCATGCAATTAGCAAATACTCTGCAGCAGCTCTGTCATTAAAAGAAGAAAAAAAAACCATGCCTTGTGCTATACAACAGGCAGCTCTACAGAACACCTCTTGAACATCATGTTACAAGTCTTTACGGGACGTGAGAAATCTTAATTATTAATGTCACACACCATATGACAACAGTAAATATTCAGGCACTGAGTGGAGGGAGAAAGATTGTTTAACAGAACCCTAGGGACAGACGTCTGAGAAATGGAAAAGAAGACTGGTATCAGTTTTCAAGAACAAGCCGTAGGATCAGAGCCGTGCTCAGAATATGGATTGAGGACAATTCTAAGATACCGCCGTGCTAACGTTTAGCGCAATATCTGTAAAACCCACAGGGTTATAGCCATTTTAACGGTTATGCTAAACAGACTGTGGTAAAGATAAAGGCTGAGCTGTAAGAAGCTCTCTGTTTACCAGTCGGTTTACGTGCCTACCCTCAACTATGGTCCTGAACTCTGGTGATTGGAAGAGCAAAATTATGAACAGAAAGAGTTGAACTGCATTTTCCCCACAGGGTAGCTGGTCTTTCCTTTAGAAACAGGGCGAGGAGTTCAGTTATCAGTTGTGAGACTCGGAGTAGAGCCACTGCTCCTCCACATCGATGAACCAGTTGAAGGTTAGGGCATCTGGTAAGGACGCTTCCTGGGCGCCTCCCTAGGGAGGTTTCCTGGGCATGTCCTACTGGGAGTAGACTCTTGCTGGAGAGACTATGATTCTCAGCTGCACTAAGAGTGCCCTGGAATCTTCTCAGAAGAGCTTGAAGAGGTAGCTGTGGAAAGGGATGTCTGGACATCCCTGATCAAGCTGCTACCCTGGTGAACCTGGCTCCAAAACAAGCAACATGGATGGATGGATGGATGCTCAATAGGCTGTGGTGGCCATCTCAAATCAAACTGACTAAAAGTCAAAGGTTTCATTAAAATTTGGCAACAGGTTCATAAAATGTCTTGCACACACAAGTTTCTATCTTAATGGTATTGACTTCTGTAGCGTAACCCTGACCTGTAGCCTACCTGTAACCAAAACGCAATTCACACTTTACCCCTTAGCTTAACAAAAACTGAGACTGGACTTTAGTCCCCATAAGGACAACCAGTCCTGACAATGTAGGTGATTATACCAGATAAGGTCCTGAAAACCCAGGTATACAGTGCTCACACACAAACAACCACAGGCAAAAATACCCATTAAAAATACCCATTAACCACTTTTGCCTTTTGGCAAAATGAAACATAATATTATCAAAATCCTATTCTAATACTTGTGAATGTTCACATTTCATTTTTACCAAAGCAGACTGACAAAAAGCTACAGTCTCTGAATTTAAGCTACGCTTCTCGAGCTGTTTTTGTTTGATTTGTGTGAGGCATAAAACGCATTTCTTCACACCCTGTTGTTACAGAAGATATTCAGCTCTGGTGAGGACAATATCGATGCCAGCGTGTACGAAATGATGTGCAACGCAGGTGAGCGAGGCGGACGAAGGGAAGTCTGTAATGGAGTCGTTCATCTAAGACGTAGCTCCCTGTCAGCTGTGAAATGACATGACAAGTAGCTGAAAGACTGCAGCAAACTCTGGGGGCCTTTTCTATCACAGGTGCAAACAAACAGCAGCAGCAAGTTGAGGAGGAAGAAGGCGAGGAAGATGATCCCTACACACTGCTGGGGGAGAACGATGACTCAAACCCAAATCAGAACTCAAAGAAAGCTGTGGTCATCGCCAATCGCCCGCCGGCACCAACACCCAGGCCTGAGAGCAAACAGGCGAAACCTAGCAAAACCTCCTACATCGCCCAAGGTAACTCCATTTGTTGTTCTTTTTTTAAATGTTTGGCTACTTTAGCGTTAGCTTTTTGATATGTTATGCTTTAAAGTAGTCTTTTAAAACTTTTTGCTAGCCTTTTGTTACTTTTAGATTTTAGTTATCCTTCCGGTAATTTGGGTATTTTTTTAGCTTTAAGCTAGCCCATTTTTATTTTTACATTTTAGCTTGTCTTTTGCTCTTTTCACTATCACTCTGCTGTTTTCTTTAGAATTTAGTAAGTCATTAGCTACTTTTAGCCTAAAGCTGGCTTTTTGTTATTTTTAGCTTTTAGCTTGTCTTTTGCAACTTTTTGCTTTTAGCACCTATCCTGCTACTTTTAGATAACTCTTTGCTATTTGTAGTGTTTAGCTAGTCTTTTTCTTACTTTTAGCTAGCCATTTTCTACATTAGCTTTTAGCTGACTTTTTACTGTTTTAAGACAGAATTTTACTCCTTTTAACTTTTATTTACCATTCTGATACTTTTAGCTAATTTTAGCTTCAAGACCGTTTTGTTAGTTTTCTGCTGCTTTTAGGTAGCATTTTGCTACTTTTAAATATAATCTATATTTGGCTTTTAGCTAGTGTTTAGCTTCTTTAAGCTAGTGTCCTGCTGCTTTTAGCTTTACCAACTTAGTTTAATTTGTTTCAGCAAGTTTCAGCAGTCATTCGGCTCTCAGAGCTCGCTTTGAATCTGAACATTCTGTGGCTAAAATCCAGCCTAAGATCTGGGCTGGATGTGAAGGAGGGAGAAAGTGTCTGGACGTACGCCGCCTTCATCCCTTTAGCGCTGCTGATCAGAGCGAGGGGCCTTCTTTTTTTTCTTTTTTTTTTCATACGACGCAGTTTGGTTTGATTTCCTAAACCACACAAGCATATAGTTGCAAAACAAACAGGAGCGAGGCTGGACGAGGACACGTTCGCCTGCACGTTTTCCAACTGTTCAATTTCAGGCCGTGTGAATATTTCATGAGGCTGAAAAATCCAAAAGTGACTGGTATAATTAAGGCTCATGAATCATTAACGCAGCGAGGACTTCTCTGTTTGCAAATGCAAACATTTTCGTTCCACAAACAACATTACGCCTACTGTAACTTAACACTTCCATTCACAACATGAAAATAAAAGGAATTAATGTCAAGCAAAGCATGTCATAGCATGTGTTGCGAATGACCCTCAGCTACTACCACACCCAATTCTAACCCAATATCTGCAAAATTAACTGAGTTACAGCCATTTTTAGTCAGTACACTGTGGTGGCCATCTTTAACTGGGTTGACTCTCAAAGATAATCAGTTAGGTTTCATTCAGTTCTGTCCAATGGTTCATGAGATATTTAGCCAACAATCAAACCCATGAATACACAAGCATATGGACAAAAACGTAATTGTCCATTTTTGCCTTTTGGCAGTGGACAATAAAATAAGAGTAGACACTCTTATCCATCATTTTTCCAAAGCTTGCATGCATTTTGTGAGCCAATCCTCCTCCCAGCGGGGCTTACGAAGCACAACAAGGAACTGAGCGCTCCACTGTAGTCTGTCTCCAAACCATCCCCTCGGTAATGGAGAGGGACCGACTGGAGCTACCATCTGCAACCAATCTTGTCCGAACCGAGGCCAAGTCAGCCAGAATAAGTCATTACACGTGTTTTCCATCATCCTCGTCTGTCCCCAGAGCGTACGGGAGAAATGGGAGAGGTTTCCATCTATTGAGACAGTGGAGCTTCAAACCGCATGAGGATTTCAGTCTGCCCCTCGCTCCCACCGCCACGCCAAGAGGAGAGACGATGGCTCGACGGAGGACTCAGGCAAGGAGCCAGTTATTGCAGAACACAAGTGGAAATAAAGCTCCCTCTGTTAGCAGCAATGTCTCGAGCCCAGTGGCATCCAAAAAGCTGAAATGTGAACAAAGTGCCGTGTGACTCGTTTTTTAACTCGTTTGACACAGATAACTAACCATTTTCAACATTAAGCTTTTAGCTAACCTTTGGCTGCTTTGAGCTAGTATTTTACTATTGTTACCTTTTCTCTACTATTCTGCTACATTAGGACAATTTTGGCTTTTAGCTACCATACAGATACTTGTAACTGTTGTTTGCTTCTTCTAGCATTTAGCAAGTGTTTTCTACTTTTCTCTTTTATCTAGCATTTTTCTATTATTATTTGTTAGCTAGCCTTTTGATACTTTTAGCAAGATATTTTCTAGATTTAACTTTTTGCTAATGTGTTGCTGCTTTAGTGTTTTACTACATTTAGCTAGCACCTATATTTCACATTTAGCTAGCATCTGAATTCTTAGCTTTTAGCCGTTGTCCTGCAACTTTTAGCTAGCGCTTTACTATTATTAGTTGTTAGCTAGCCTTTTGATACTTTTAGCATACCATTTTCTTTGTTTAACTTTTAGCTAATCATTTGCTGCTTTGAGCTAGCATTTTACTGTTTTTAGCCTTTCTCTACTGTTCTGCTACATTAGGACAATTTTGGTTTATAGCTACCATTCGGATACTTGTAACTGTTGTTTGCTTCTTATAGCATTTAGCAAGTATTTTCTACTTTTAACTAGCATTTTTTTCTATTGCTTGTTAGCCAGCCTTTTGATACTTTTAGCAAGACATTTTCTAGATTTAACTTTTAATGTTTGGCTGCTTTAGCTAGTGTTTTACTACTTTTAGCTAGCATCTATATTTGGCTTTTAGCAAGTGTTTGAATTCTCTTAGCTTTTAGTAATTGTCATAAAACTTTTAGCTAGCGCTTTACTATTAGAACTTGCTAGCTAGCCTTTTGATACTTTAAGCATATGCCATATTCTTTGTTTAATTTTAGCTAATATTTTGCTACTTTAAGCAAGCATTTTAATATTTTTAGCTTTTCTCTACTGTTCTGCTACATTAGGACAATTTTGGGTTATAGCTACCATTCGGATACTTGTAACTGTCATTTGCTTCTTCTAGCTGTTTAGCAAGTGTTTTCTACCTTTATCTAGTGTTTTTTTTCCTATTATTTCTTGTTAGCTAGACTTTTGATACATTTAGCGAGACATTTTCTAGATTTAACTTTTAATTAACATTTTGCCACTTTAGGTAGCTAGCATCAATATTTGGCTTTTAGATAACATTAAAATTCTCTTAGCTTTTAGCAACTGTCCTGCAACTTTTAGCTAGTGCTTTAATTTTATTAGATGTTAGCTAGCTTTTTGGTACTTTTAGCATTTTCTACGTTAAATTTTTATCAAACGTTTTGTTGCTTTTGCTAGTGTTTTGCCACTTTTAACTAGCATCTATATGACTTTAAGCTAGGGGTAAGATTCTGTTTGCTTTTTGCTAGTGTTCTGCTATTTTTTAGCTTAAACAACTTAGCTTTAAACCGTGTTCAGTCAGGTTATCTGGACGGTCTCTCTCTTTTTTTTTTTTTTTTTTGCTGAGACGTTCTGTCCTTCATCCACAGAACTTATTCAGTCTGAGGAGACAACAAACAAACTGATTTTCACAAACAGCATACAGTACTCATTAGTGGAAAAAAACAGTTTGCTGGTGCTAACGTTACTGCGTATATGTTTGTGTGACTAACATGCTAACATTCTGATAGAGACAACACATTTCTTCTGTAATTAAGTTTAGTTTTTAGTTCATTCATAATTTTACCAAATTTACTCTGGATAGTTATATGCGGTGGAGGAAACACTAACCAAAAAGTTAACTTTACTAACTGCTAATTCACTAACTAAAAAATTAGCTTAGCTAGCGCTTTTTTTTTTTTTAATTGCGTAAACCCACACTAAAGCGCTGACACTGTAAGACTCTCTGTAATGTGACAACGTTTTATAAGTGAATACAACTCAAAACGAATCATAAATCACAAGCAGAGTATCCATGTCCCGTTCGGGGTTGAGCTTTCAAAAATTAATCCAGTCCAAAACTGAAGAGGTGGATCAGCAGAGTGACGCATTCAATGCGTGTCGGACGTCTCCTTTGTGTCATTTACTATACAGTAATGAATTAACTCACTTTGGCAATCCTTTTTGTGGTTAACTACTTTTATAAACTAACTACAAAGCTGCTGTGCGTTGTTATCAATATTCTCTCAGTAATAAATCTGTTTGGATTAAAGTAAAGATGTGTGAAATGTGTGAGAGAGTCACATCCCAGAGACAGTATGAGCATTGCAAAGCATGCTGCCGGGTAGGAATTATTTGTGCAATGTTTCTGACTGTTTGGAGTGAAAATTAGTTTTTCGTGTTGTTTTCTTGTTTTGGTTTGGCGTTTATGATAAAGTTTCTGTTGTGGGCTGTAAACTGACACCATGAGTCAGAGACTGTTTTGCTGTAGATATCACGTGATGATGTCACTGAGTGCATCCTTAGAGTTGCATAGCATAGCTCTATGTAAGCCATCATCTCTTATATGCTTTTAGTATAGAGGATTGATATAAAAAAATGTTTCAGACTTGAATTTACTGGATTTAAACTCAGCAGAAGCTAATTCTGCTAAAGGTTTAAAATTCTTAAAAAATGCTAATCTGCCTAGCAGAAAGTTTGTTCTATTAGCAGATCAGCGGAACTGTGCCCACCACTGTTTACTGTATATGTTTCCGTCAGTCATTTTAAATGAGTAAATATTGCTGGGATTTTACCCGCTAACAGTCGATCCACAAGTTTAAATCCACCCCCCCAGCTGGCTGAGGCAGATGGCCGCCCATCTTAAACCTGATTCTGTTGGAGATTTCTTCCTGTTAAAAGAGCGTCATTTCTCTCCACTGTCACCCACCACCCTGCACTTGCTCAGAGTGGAAAATTAGATTAAAATAATTCTGACATGTCCTTGCTCCATCATACAAAGTAGATAGGCTGCATTTTCCGATCATATTTACCGAATCTATGCAATATATATTATAGCTGGATTCAAATCTGGATCTGTTTTAAACTGACTTGACTTAACTATATGATCTGAACTTGTTTGCTTAATTTTTGTACAGCACTAAACCTCTAGTAACTTATGTGGATGTTTTTGTTTTTACACTGAGCTGGGCAGGTCCAACAAGAAGTTGATTTTAAACTGAGCTTATGCTGCCATCTTGTGTAATAAAGACACAGTTACAGAGCAAAATAAGATTGTGATGGTTTTTACCTCTTCGGTCCTTTTGCAGTGTTTCAGAAGAAGAAAACACCAAAGGAGGTCCCTGGTGTGTTTTCACTTCACTCAAAAGAAGGTGAGCGCATAAAGTGTTTCATAAAGTGCTTATGAAAAAAGTTTTATATCTTTTTCGCCACATAGAAGAAGAATTTACTGTATCTTCATCTTTATTGACTGGAATATATGAATTAATTAATTTAAACGTTCATGTTTCTGTGGTAGAACTCATTTAAGAGTTACAACAAATTCTTATTTATAAATCGCGAGTGCTGCAGACTGACAGTCCATCAAAATTCTCAAAAAAGTCAAAAATAAAATTACCGGAACTGATCTGGCATTTCTTCAACCAATGGCTGCTTTTCATGCTAAGGTTTCAAACCAACATCATTTTATGTAAAAAAAAAATTAAATAAATAATGAGTTAAACCGTTTTTTGTTGAACTTTGAAAGTAACGTTATACATGATTACACTTATATGTGCTCAGAGTGGATGTTGGGAATGACTCTCAGCTACTGTTCCACAAAACGTTAGCTACGTTACTGTAGGTTTGACTGCTTTAAGGCCACTTTTACATCATGAATTTGATTGACATTTAGTGATTTCACTAAACTCGTCCAGTGGTTTGTGAGATATTTTGCTAACAGCCAGGTTATTACATAACTGCCTTCCTATGAGCACTTAGCAAGTTATGTGAGTCACCATGTGGACATAAAAATAAAAGGTTTACCAGTAGGTTAAGAAAACAATCTTCTGTGGAGAAATCTTTTAGGCTACATCAAAACCACGTTGAAACATTATTTGGCAGTTGTTCACCTGTTACTTTATTGTAAAAAGTTAAAAACAAATTTGCATTTTGTCAATTTCCCGGATCACCAATAGATGTATGTTTTTGTTGTTGTTGTTTCTTGCAGGACATAAACGAGACGGCAGCATCACCTCCACCTATGACACTTTTGTACCGAACCGGACGTCCGGGCTGGAGCGGCTCATCGAGCTGCAGCAGAGGGTGAAGACTGGTTCCCTCACCGTGGACGAGGCTGCCGACCACTTCAGGGACTGGCAGCGGGTTCAGAAGGGTGTGGACACCAAGGAGGAGGTCTGCACACATGCTCACAACACACACACAAGGACCCACTGAAGACTGAATGAGGACCGGGAGTTTAGATAGACAGGAAGTGATGGGAAAATGGTGACAGCTGAGCCTAATGGATATGAGAAGCAGGTGTGAAAGGTTAACAGAGTCCAAGAATAACTGAGGAAATGGCTGAAAAACTGAACAAAAGGAATCTCAAAAACTAAAAATCCACATCAAGAAAAAACAACACTACCAAAAATATCCCACAAAACCATTGCAAAGAACTAGGGGTGCATCAATTTATCAGCCCGTAGTTCTTTAATTTTGGATGATCGGCCAGTACTTACATGAGAAACCAATTTTACTGATTTTTTTTGTAGTTTTAGCAACAATTGTCTAAACTTCATTTATAATTCAGAGCACTACCTCATGACCAATTAAAACAAGTTTGTATTGTTTCTAAGATATTGTTCAAGGGTATGTTTTTCAATAAAATAAGATTGGAAAATTGAAGGTGCATTATGACCTTACAACACCTGACAGTGTCACTTAAACAAATCGGAATCAGCAGTTCAGGCTTGTTAGAGATCGGGGATCGGCTAGAAAACTGCAATCGGTGCACCCCTACAAAGAACCAAAGATCATGACAATGGAACTATAGAAGCAAAAGAAGGGTAAAAAATAAAATAAAAATAAGCACAAGAGGGTGAACTTTTGTTCTCAATGACTGTATCACCTGCTCATTCTGTCAGATTATTTTTATAGATTTGCAAATAAATAAATAAATACATAAATAAATAAATAGTTCTCCAGGAGAGACTCGGAGTAGAGACGCTGCTCCTCCACATCAAAAGGAGAAAGTTGAGATGGTTCGAGCATTTGGTAAGGATGCTTCTTGGGCGCCTCCCTAGGGAGGTGTTTCAGACATGTCCGAATGGAAGGAGACCCCGGGGAAGACCCAGGATACGCTGGAGAGACTATGTGCCTCAGTTGGCCTGAGAACACCTTGGGGTTCTCCCAGAAGAGCTGGAAGAGGTTGTTGTGGAAAGAGATGTCTGGGCCTCCCTGCTCAAACTGCTGCCCCCCACAACCCGACTTTGGAACAAGCGGAAGATAATGGATGGATGGATGGATGGAAAAGTATACATAAACAAAGGTGGTTTAAACAGCAGCACCTCCTGAACTGGGGGGTGGGGGCAATGCCCCACTTGGTGGCGCCCCTGGATTTTAAACTTGTATACGATGAAGTTCTCTGACCTCCAACGTTATGCGTTTCTAAATGCATCAGTGAACTTTTTTCCAGATAAAGGCGCTGCAACCATTGCTTTTTAGGCTTGTTTTATTGTAAACGGCAGTTTGAATCTACTTTGGCTGCACCTAGAAATTCTGTCCATAAAAGTTATGAACAGAATTGGTGACAAAGGGCAACCTTGGCTGAGTCCAACTCTCACTGGGAACGAGCTCGACTTACTGCTGGCAATGTGGACCAAGCTCCGACACCTGTCGTACAGGGACCTAACAACCCGTATCCAAGGGCCTGGTACCCCACACTCCCTAAGTACCCCGCCACAGGGCTCCCTGAGGGACACAGTCAAATGCCTTCTTCAGGTCCACAAAGCACATGTAGACTGGTTGGGCAAACTTCCATACACCCTTCAGGACCCTGCTGAGGGTGTAGAGCGGGTCCTGTGTTCCATGAGGTCCACGGGATCAGAATGGGGGGGGGGGCATTCCTCCCAAGCACACCCCTCCAGGGCTTACTGTCATTGCCCACGTGAGCGTTGAAGTCTCCCAGTAGAACAAGGGAGTCCCCTGGAGGCGCACTCTCCAGTACCCCCTCCAAGGACTCCAAAAAGGGGGGATATCTGAGCTGCTGTTTGGCACAAAAGCACAAACAACAGTCAGAACCCATCCCTACACAATAAGGCGGTAGGGGTGCTACCCTCTTGTTCACCGGGGTGAACCCCAACGTACAGGCACCAAGATGGGGGGCAACAAGTATGCTCACTCCTGCTCAGCGCCTCTCGCCAGGGGGCAACTCCAGAGTGGAAGAGTGTCCAAACCCTCTCAAGGAAACTGGTTCCAGAGCCAGAGTCATGCGTTGAGGTGAGTCTGACTAGTTCCAGCCGGAACCTCTCAATCTCACACACCAGCTCAAGCTCCTTCCCCACCAAAGAGGTGACATTCCATGTCCCGATAGCCAGCTTCTGTAGCCAAGGATCAGACCGCCAAGATCCCCGCCCTTGGCCACCACCCATCCCGCTTTGCACCCGATCCCATTGGCCTCCCCCACAGGTGGTGAGCCCATGTGAAGGGGAACTCACGTCTCCTCTTTGGGCTGTGCCCAGCCGGGCTCCATGGGTAAAAGCCCAGCCACCAGGCGCTCGCTAGCGTGCCCCACCTCCAGGCCCGGCTCCAGAATAGAGCTCCGGTGACCCATGTCCAGGCAAGGGAACATTGTTTCCATTGATTGTACTCATCATAAGGGGTCTTCTAATCTATGATTTTATTAAACATGATCATGAATTTGAAAATGTGTCTTTGTTTCAAAGTATTGATCTTTTGTCACCGTAGGAGAACCAGAGTCTGCTGAGAGCCAATGTTGTTGATGACAGCGTCTACGGTAAATTAGGAGTGCTAAAGTCACAGATCACCGGTGTTCATATTACTCCCAGAAAAATGTGAATGTCTCTTCTCTCCCTGTAGACAAAATCATCAATGTTCACCAGGCACCAAGTGAGTGTTTAAAGTCTCTCAGAGGAAACTTTAGGAATGTGGCGTTTTAGAGAAATCCCCAGTGTTGGGATGGACATAATGAGTTTCACCAGTGACCAGACTCATTTCATTTTTAATTTTATTTAACAATTTTCTGTTCATTCTGTAAAATCTCCCCACCTCTAGGCATTGCAGCAAATCAAAGTCAGAGAGGAACCCAACCACCGGACTCTGAATTTTACAGCAAACCACTCAGAGGGCAGCAGGTATGTTTCCAAAAATACATGTAAAATAAAAAAAAAAAAACGACTGTTTCACTGTGCTGTAAAATAAAAATAAAAACTAAAAAAGTCCAATTATTTTTTGTTGTTGTCATTTGTTTTGCAGATCTTTCGGAAAGCTGACAAACGATGAATGCTCATTGGAAAGATGTTCAAACAAATCAAAATGTCAAAATCTGCCTTTATTTAAAATAGTTTCAGTAACATTTTATTTATATGTTAGGTACCATCTGATAGGTTGATTACTCTATTAATTACCATATATTAAATTAATGTATTTTGTCCAACAAAATACTTTTCATTTTAAGTATCAATTTATTATTTTTTGTAAAATTGGCGATTAATAAGTGGATTTTGATCAGTGATTGTCTGGCTAGTTAAAGGGAATAAAATTAAATCTTTTTAAAAAAGTACAAATTACTGTACAATATCAGTACTGTGTAATTTATTCTGCGTTTGGTTTTGAGAATATATAAATACGCCTCTAAAAAAGTTTACTTTTACTCAAAATTAAACTAAATTGAATTTATTATTTTAAAATTAGGTAAAATCGTTGTAACTGTTTTTCTTACTCGAGTCTGTTTGAAGGGAAACGTTTGTTTCAGGATGTTTTGGCCTGGAAAACCTTAGATTATCTCCTCTAGAGGGAGCCATATGTCTAAACATTCCCATCAAACTGACAGACCAAAGCAAACAAACCATCTGCTGAGCACAGAAGCACCTGCTGACCTCCTGTTGGCTGAGAGGCAAGCAATGGAAAAACACATCCATATGTGTTTCTAAATGTAAACAGCTCCTAAAAAGTGCCTTCATGTGGAGGCTGAGGAGCTTCTCGCTGCTTTGACTGCAAACGGAAAGCACGTGTGTTTAATGGCGGAGTGTGCATCAGCCAAGACGTGTCAAAGTGAACAAAACGAAAGAAAATGGAAAATGTGAAAGCGAGTTGCTTGCTTACGGTGTTGAATGGGGATGTTCACGGTGGAGACTCAATGTGTTCGGCTCCTACGGTGCGAGGACACCAACAGTGGTCATTTTTAAAATCTACACATTTACCGTTTATACATGTTAAAAATCTGAAATTGCTGTCATTTATGAAACTATTCAGGGCACACGGTCTCTCTCACACAGACATCAGTTTGTTGCCCTGCCTGTGGCTCAGTGAATGGATGACTGACTGAATAGGAGCTGCATGGGGAATTCGGTGAATGCGCAGCTAAATCCGAGCTCGCTCTTAAAAACTCAGGCTGAGCAAACGGTGTGCCAACGGAGCAGCTGGGTACACGCCGGGCACATTTTTCTCTTCAATCATGCTCTTTGTGAATAATATGCATTAATGCCCGGCACTGCTTAGACCTGCCAGTTAGCCTTTGGAGATGATCCGGCTTCAGCACCCCATGGCATTTCAGGCATATGTTTACCCGCCACCTGCTGAGGGGGGGATTTCACATCAGAAATGGCCACAGAGGAAAATAAAAGAAGAAAACAAGGCCTGGAAACATCATCGCATATGCAAATATGCAAGAGATGATTCCTTCATTGTAAAGAGATGGAGAACTTTAGAGGCGTGTTGTCACCCACACCGAACAAGTTCCTGAGAAACACAAGAAGAACGACAGTATTCCGTACAATATGTCTGGGCAGCACAAAACTGTAGATCTATCATATGATATAGCTGGGCAACCCAAAATTGAAGCTTTACTTTACGGTATGTCTAAGTAACACAAATTAAAATTTAAGATCTACTGTACGGTATTTCTGGACAGTACAAAATTTGAAGGATCTACCATACGGTATTTCTGGACAGCACAAAATTGAGGATCTACCATACGGTATTTCTGGACAGCACAAAATTGGAGGATCTACCGTACGGTATTTCTGGATAGCACAAAATTGGAGATCTACCGTACGGTATTTCTGGACAGCACAAAATAAAAGATCTACCGTATGGAATGTCTGAGTGGAATAAAAATTAGAGGAGCTACCGTACGGTATTTCTGGACAGCACAAAATTGGAGGAGCTACCATATGGTATTTCTGGACAACACAGAATTGGAGATCTACTGTACGGTATTTCTAGACAACACAGAATCGGAGATCTACCGTACGGTATTTCTGGACAGCACAAAATTGGAGTTCTACCATACGGTATGTCTAGACAGCATAAATTTAAAGATCTACCGTATGATATTTGTGGGCAGCATGAAATTGGAAATCTACAGTACAGCATGTCTGGACATCACAAAATTAAATATGTACTGTATCTACCATACAGTATGTCTGAGAAGGCCAAAATTGGAACTTTACTAAATTAAAGCTGCACCGTACGGTATTTCTGGGCAGCTTGAAATTGAAGATCTACCATACAGTATTTCTGGACAGCACAGAATTGATTATCTACTTACTGTATGTTCATTATGTTTGATTTTATAGTGTGTTACATATGGTTTTTACCCCCCAAAAAAGGATGTTAACAGACAACACAGACATTTTAAGAAACAGTATTCTAATGTAAAGTTGTTTATTTAAAATAGAAATTAAATATAATGAATAAAAAGGTTTACACTTTTTAAACAGATGTATGATCAATTAATGTTTTCATATAATACTTTAAAATATATTTTAACAATATTATCCATGACATATTATATAATGTTGTATTCCCAATACTGTATTAT
The DNA here is from genome assembly GCA_031762355.1 of Hypsolebias martinsi. Taxonomy (NCBI): domain Eukaryota; kingdom Metazoa; phylum Chordata; class Actinopteri; order Cyprinodontiformes; family Rivulidae; genus Hypsolebias; species Hypsolebias martinsi. The sequence continues at coordinate 23,363,697 of JARVGQ010000001.1, read as the reverse complement.
TAAGAATTACAGTACATATTACTGGGGGGAAAAAAAACAAACAAAAAAAAAAACTGCCAGTTCCAGCCCCTGAAAGGCAAAGGTGGACAATAATGTGTGTGTGTGTGTGTGTGTGTGTGTGTGTGTGTGTGTGTGTGTGTGTGTGTGTGTGTGTGTGTGTGTGTGTGTGTGAAACACATAAAGTCAGTTGGCTGTGAAGGTCATCTTGAACTAAATGAGATCAGTTGCATACTTAAATTTAATGGTTATTTTCTAAGTTTAATTAAAATCCGTCCCCTTATCCATGAGATATTTTGCTAAGAGACAGCCACACAAAATAGACATGGGCAAATATCACCCACTTTTAAATATGCCCAATATCTCAGCATGATCGCTTCCATCTCTGTTTTCCAGCATGAGGCTTGGTTACGTGGACAGGTGGGATAAAACAGTTACTGTATCAATAATAACGTTCTGGTACGTCTACTAAGTGATGGACTTTTATCAGCAGAGACGTTGAGAGGAAAAAATGTCGTCTCACTTATGTGCTGAACCCGTTTCATGCTACTGAAACAACATTGGGATAACTTATCAGGAATAAGTAGTCCACAACCCTTCACAACGCTACTTTCTTGGGCACGTAAGGCACATTTCCTCGCCCAGTTCCCGTCTCCACAGCCTCCAGATTAGGGCAGTGGATTGTTGCACAGCTGCTCCCCAACATCCCCGATAAAAATCAGGCAATTTCACAGTCAGTGGTATTCTTTCATCCCCTAATCCACAAGCCTCACACAGTTCAAGATGAACCTGAATGTGATGAGAACAAGCTTTTTTAGGAGCAGACCTTACTGGTTAGTGTGGATTTTGTATTTTTTTTGCATGGAACAACCAAACGATCTTTGTCTTTGAACAGATATGTTCTTTCTAACAGAGCTGTTAGTTTTTAAATTAAGGATTAAAGCAATTCTTAGAATTTGATGAAGCTCTCGTTTCAAATGCACAGCTTTTAGTTATTGCACTTTCCGTATGAAAGTTTAATGTTAAATGATTTGGCGGAAATTTGATAAAAGCAGCTGAACCTGAGCTGAAAGGAATAGAACATTAGCAAAAAGCTAAAACAACCAAGCTTAAAGGAGCAAATCACTAGATAAAAACCAAAAGAAGTCAAATATAAACTGTAGGAACAAAGAAAAATGCTAGCTTAATGCTATGAATAGCAAAACACAATTTAAAGCTAAAGTAGCTAAACGCTACCTAAAGAAACAAAATATTATTTGAAAGCTAAACGTAAAATGTGCAGAATTTTAGCTAAAACCCAACAGGATTAAAAAAAGGTAAAAGGCTAAAAAGGTAAAGTAACAAAATGCTAAATATGAAAAGTAGCAAAAGGCTGGGAGGCTAAAAGCTGAAAGTAACTAATTACAAAGTAAAAGTATAAAAACACAAAAAGGTAGCAAAACAGTAGCTAGAAACCAAAAGCAACAACAAGCTAAAAGTACCAAAATAACTGTTATAACAAAGCAACAATTTAAGTTGAGTGCTACAGTACAAATACTGTATAATGCTAGATAATAGCTAAACATAGTAAAAGGCCAGCTAAAGACTAAAGTTTCAGAACGTTAGTTAAACTGAAGCAAAATGTTAGCCAAAAGTAAGAAAAGGCTAGCTAAACTGTAGTTACAAATCAAAAGTAGCAAAGGGCTAGATAAAAGTAGCAGATTAGTAGCTAAACATTTATTGTAGCATATGAAGAGAAAAATACTTTTGGTGCTGGAGAAGATAATAAAAATGTTTTTGAAGAACTTAAACAGATCCCCATTATTAAAATATTATTAAGTATGCAGAGGTAATTTGAGTGAAAAAAATGTAGAGCAAAATAAAGAAGCATAATGCTGAAGCAATGACACAATAAATATCTTACCTGCTGTAGATGGTTCTTTGTACAACCTTAGTTTGAAAAAAATTAAAAAATTAACATTTGTTTTGTTAGACTAAGGAGCTAACAGTTAGTCCAAGCAGGTCCAAAACAAAATAGATTACTGCTTTTTTTAAATAACTTAAAGTTTAAATACAGGTAACCCCCGGTTTACGGCCGAGTTCCGTTACACCGGCAAGGCCGGATACCGAAAAAGCCGGTTACCGGA
>JARVGQ010000001.1:23350482-23361474 GCA_031762355.1 Hypsolebias martinsi | reverse complement strand
GCTAACAAACCCAAAAAAACTCAGAAAATAATGAAAATTTCTGCCGTTTCGGCCGATGACGTCACGGGCGGGGGGGGGGGCCGGATACGTGAAACGCCGGTTACCGGGAACGCCGGAAACCGGGGGTCACCTGTATTTCATAACAGTTTATGCTAACAGTATTTGATAAATCTTAACATCACTTTCAGTTCTGCATCACTCAGCTATTCTACGTGGTGAAGCTTTTACTCTTGAATAAAGCTCAATGGTGAGATTTCATCATGTTGACACTTTATTTAATGCTCTTTATTCACATTGAATCCCACCGTTCCTCATAGACACCCCCACCGAGTTCACCCATTTTCTCTGATCCCAACATCCATTGGCGGAGCGATTCTTCCCTCAAGTTCAAACAGGGGATAAAAAGGTACTTCACAGGAAGACAAAAAAAAGAGTAAGGGGAGGATGAAGGAGGAGTATGAATCAAAAGGCAAGGAAGTGGAATTCACTGTACAAACGTCAGGGGAATTTCAATGTCCGCCAAGGCACAGTGGAGCTCTGTTCGATGCGTTCACTGGCTGAAGGGTGAAAAGAGCAGCAGCCTCAGCGGGGCACATCTATTCTGATGGGTTCCTACTCTCACTGAAAGGCCTGAGTGAGGTCTGTTTGTTTAAGAGGGATCCAGCTGAAGCTTTTTACTAAATACCATCATCGTTTTAGGGTTTCGCTCCTGAGGTGGTTAGTAGTCCGAATTACCGGTAAACAAACATCCGGTTTGTTTTGTTTAAAATAAACCTAAACACACATTCAATACTTGATTGACTCCCATTTAAGTGGGAATATAAGTGAATTAGTTTAAATTTAAGGCATACCATCCATTGAAGGAATGCCTATTGCCATATGTGTTTAGCACAGGGGTGGGTGGGCAGCATTTCTTTCCTGAGGGCCGAATGAAGACATTCAATCAATCAAAGTGTTGCATAGAACTGAGAGTTGGGAAATAAGTTGTCTTTAACACCGTTATGCTGGAAGACTTTATTTAGTCTTTTTTCATGGCACAGTTAGCATGCTTGATAAGATATGTGCTATGTGTTGTCATCATTGCATGTTCCCATACAATGGCAAAATTGGTTCTCTGCATTTAACCCATCGCACACTCAGCTGGAGCAGTGGGCAGCTATGTAAGCACCTGGGGAACAATTAGGGAATAGGCGTCTTGCCGAGAGACACCATGACATGTGGGAATGGCTGGGCATTGAACCTGGGACAAAAATGTATGCCCCATACTCTTTAGTAATGTAAGACATACTTTTTGTTAACTGGCTCTTTGAACAAGATATTTGTCAGCCTAAATATGAAAAATAAATTTGCTTTTTGTTACCTTTAACGTTCATCTAGTTCTGAAAAACACAACTACTTAAAAAAAAGTTTTAGCCTAACTTAAACCAAATTTTAATGTATTTGTCCAAGATGTTTTAATTTAAACTTCCTTAAGTTTCATCGACAAAATGCTGGTTTTTAATCATCATATTTAGAAGTTGTTTTCTTTTTAATTAAGAAGTTTGGGGGCCAGATGAAGATTGTCCAATAGCCACTTTTGGCACCATTAGGGCTGAACAATTAATTGCATTTGCAATAATATCGCGATATGATAAAACAAGATTTTCTAATCGCAATGGCTGCAATTTGACTGGTCACGTGATCTGGTTACGTGACTTGCGAGTGAGCGAAGCAAAGCAGAGCGCGGAGCGAGAGAAATCCACACTGTGCTTTAACCAGTTGCACAATGGCGTCAGGCTCGACAGAAGCTGACACATCTGAAAGCCTGGTACCATAGAGGGGCGGCACTTCCGTTTTTTGGAATTATTTTGACTATGAAAAAGAAGACGCCACGCAACGACATGCATTGTACAGAACCTGCCTTGCTGCTGTTGCTACCTCTCGAGGTAACACCACAAATCTTTATCAGCACAAAAAAAAAACCACCACAAAGCCGTTTACGATAGTTGCATGGCTAAAATTCCAACAACCAGTGGTTCAACTTCAAGTAAGCAAAGTACCAGCCGACAGGGATCACTGACCAAACTGTTCGAAGGTATTACTCCGTATGAACATAATTTGAAACGGCATGAGGAAATAACTCGAGCAGTAACGGAGTTAATAGCGAAATACATGATGCCCATTAATATAGTGACTGGGATTGGGTTTACAGCTTTGGTAAGCACAATGGATAAGCGGTACAACATGCCCTTGTGCATACATTTTAGCCAAGTTGCTATCCCAGAGCTACACAAAAAATGTAGTAACAGAGTTGGAGCGGAGCGGAAAACAGTGGAGTTTTTTTGCAACTGAAAGAGGTTGATTTATTGCTTGTGTGCATTGAAAAATACATGAGAAGACATTGAAAAATAATTGCATATTAAATCGCAATATTGAGGTAAAAAAAAAAAAAATCACTGTTAGAATATTTTCCAAAATCGTTCAGCCTTACTATCCATATGTTGCTTACATTTGGTTTAGGCTAAAATTGTTTCAAAGCTCTTTTGGTCACATATAGAGAATAAAGTTACAATATGCACAATCACGTGATAGTGTGGATTGTGACAGTGTTCATTGTACATGTAGAGTATGACTCTCAGCAACTACCACAACAAATTTGACTTAATGTCTGTAAAAGAGACAACGTTTTGGCTATTTTACTACTGGCTAAGGTGTTTCTTCATCTTGAATCAGGTTGAGTCCAACAGTAAATCAGTTGTAGACGAAACACCCAAAGATGACTTTCTGTGAGTTTAATTTCAATCTCTTTAAAACAAGAGCAAGAAAGCAGAAATCATGATGCAGAAATCTGCTGAAATTCTACAAATCTCGCTAACAAAACGACGTTCAGAGGAGTCATCGAAGCCTCACGTGTAGTCATAAAAATGTTAAATGCTAATAAAAAGGAGTAAATAAAATATCTGTTGAAGAAAACTCGATACATTAAGCTGCTGAAGAGCTGGTGAATATTCATAAATACGCACAACATTCAGACGATGTTTCTAGACTCCAGAAAATCCTCAAAACACAGAGCAGGCTTCTTGTTCTTCTCTTTTTTGTTTTCCTTGTAACAGAAGATCAAACTCATTATAGAACGCTTCTTCGTTACGAATTTAATTAAATGGAAGCCAAAGCATCCCCTCCGGTGTTCGGATCTTTTCCGTCTTTCTTGTTTTGACGACGGAGGAGTAGCTCAGTCCAGTGGGACGGACAGCCCGTTCACCTCACCTCGCCCTGGAGTTCGGCCCCAGCCTCGCATCTGCTAAAGGGCACCGGGACGCCATCCTGTGTCCCCCACATTTGATACCAGGCCAAGGCTGACCCAATGGAGCCTGCCAAGGACCCCCCGTCTGTAGACCCCAAGCACCAGACTCAGGGGCCCACACTGGCCTATGTGCCTTTTGAGGCTTTGGGAAGATTAATAGGCCTCCTCCGTGGAGCGCCTTTGTGAGGCAGCGCCCAGGCGTGTTCAAGCTGTCGGGACTGCCGGAGACGAAAGGAGCAGCAGCTCATTCCCCTGCAAGTCGGTGCGTCTGTTGCTACTCTGCGTTTTCAACGACTCCAAAAGGTCACATCCGGACCACATCACAAACACATCCCTGGGATGGACCTGAACCCGTGTGTTTAAGAACATCTTAAATTAGCTTCTATCTATGCAGTGATCTTAACCTAAAATCCACAGGATGGACCCCCCCCAGCTGAACAAACACATGACCCTGTCCGCTGCCGGTTTTAGTTTGGTTTATGGATTAATGCTGAAATCGGTCACAACAAGCATGCAAATGTACGTATCGTATTTGCACAGGCGCTCTCAGAACGAGGACCTAATCACACACAAACAGAAGGGTCACTGCAGCACAACACATTCATCTGTCACGCAAAAGCACTGATCATCTCCAGTTTGTTTTGTCTCATATGCAGAAGGCCTGCCATCCTTTCAGTTCTGGCGTTTCACGGATCAGGAGACGTTTGGTGAAACTGTCAAGCACGGCGGTGTAGGTGTGATGATTTGGGTTTGTGTGTGCAGCCACAAATGTAAGGCCGTGTGCCTGACAGCTGAAGCTTGGCTGAAATTGGGTCACGAGGAACGCTCTACTGAAATCTACAGCTGATTAAGCTCCCGACGTAAGGCGTAAGCACAATTCAAAATGGCCGCCTTCTCTGGAAACACAAAAATGGCTAAAAAATCAGCCAGTTTTTTTAGGTGTTGAGCTAAAATTTGTTGTGGTATATGCTGGTACTTATTAAGCCTGTCACGATAACAAATTTTGCAGGGTGATTAATTGTCTCAGAATAATTGCGACAAAAGATAATATTGTTTGAAATTTGACAATAATTATTCATTATTGTCAAATTTAAGAAGAAATGTTGGTAATTCACATTGAGCGTAGTACCTTGTTTGACCACTGGATGGCAGCACAAGACAGTTTGTACCAAAGGATGGATAGTGAGGGAGCGAGCAACGTGTTTCTTTAAGAAAGATGGGAGGGAGGCCCCTTGATGTGACAGGGGCTGTCTCTCCTTCCTGTTTTTTGGTTCTCAAAATGGCAGACGCTCTGTGTGGTTTAAGCTCTTTAACATAGTATTTGTCACACAAAGCTTTTAATAAATTTAAAAAAATCAGTAAACAAGTTCTCAGCTTCTTTTTGCAGAGAAAAACTATTTTTTAGACGAAGGCATGGGTTTCAACCGTGAATTTTGGAGCTTCGACAAGACAGAGGTTTTTTCCCCTCGAGGCCGGCCTGTTAGCTTAGCTCGTAGCCTAGCTGCTGTTAACGATCCAAAACGCGATTTTAGATGGTTAAAACTATTTTTAAAAGAGAAAAGCTAAAGGGAGGAGTCAGTGAAGAGCACCGGAGTTTAGCTTTTTGTCATCCAGTGTCTTCAGTAGAAACCGAAGAGACACGAAGAAACGATAAAACCGATTAATGAAAATGAGGTCGATAATTTTCATTTATCATGTGATTAATTGATTTGTTTATTGCGACAGGCCTAGTACTGATCCCCAACATGTATCTTGAGGGCTAACAGACCCAATCGGTGCTTAAAATTATGTCATTGTCTATTTGGAGTAAGCTCTGTCTGTTGGCAAAATATCTCATGAAGTACTGAACGGACTGTAATGAAACATTCAGGAAATAATCTTTGATTAGCTTTTGGAGTTAGCCCAATTCAAGATGGCCACCAAAACTAATTGACCTGGGAAACACAAAAATAGCTGTTAGTCAAATTTACAGATACTGGAAGTCCTTAATTTGTAAACCAATCCATGCTAGAACACAAATAGGGGGCGGGCTGGTGGGTGGGGTCTGGGGGTCCTCCCCCAGAAAATTTTGAATAAAGTAGATGCGATTTCCTGCATTTTGGTGTATTTCAATGGTTTGTTAAACATCTACGTTTATCTACATTTGTAAACACTGCTGTTCATGGCGTCTGGCTGTGGCCTCTTACCCACGAAAGACTACCTGGTTAGCTTGGCACTCATCCCCACCACTCGTTCACTCCTGGTCCAGTCTCGACTGTCACTGCCTTCAGGTTCTTCAATTCTTGGTTGTCCAATGAGAAGCCTCTTTTTTAATTAAAGTAAATTGGAATGTCTTTGACATTTTGATCACTGTTATTTTGGCAAATTAGTGCCTTTTTTTAATATACGTAATGTGAATAATACATATAAAACATTTATCTTGTTATATTTTTTATAAATAATCAAAAAAATTTATTAATGACCCACTTAAACTGTCAAACTTTTTTACAATTTAGTAGTGCTGTTTAATTATATATATTTTTGAAATTTTTAATAAAATTGTGCAATGACTTTGAACTTTTAGGTGTGGAGATTTTTTTTAAGGGTAAAAGTGGAAATGCTTACTTGAAGGGGCAGCTCATATGTGATATTAAGAGGTCGTAAGTGGCTGTTGTGTTTAAAATTAGTGTTTATGTACTTATTTTCGGATTATATGTCCAATATATGTTTTATTCATTCAAGGCACAGATACTGTTCCAGCAGGATCTGGCTCAAATTAAGCTCTGGATACAGAGCAAAAATTATATGTGGTAGTAGCAGAGAGTCATTTACAACACATGCTGTGAGTGTGTTTTTATAGAATTGGTAGAGTAGCTGAAAACTTAAAATTAAAAAAGATTAACTGTATTCCCCTCACACGCTGCAGAGACGTTCTTTAAATAAATTGAGCTCTTAGCTGGAAACTTTAAAATATATATTTTAACTAAAGTTTTTGAGGGTTTATGCAAAAGGTTTTTGGCCTGAAACCATTTTAATGATTTTCCTTCGCACTCGGTTGCAGGTGAGGGCTTCTGAGTTCTGGCACGTCACGCCTGCAATAGTGCAGCCACCAATAAAAGCCTCTCGCCCTCTCCCTCCCCCTCATTCACACGTGCACTTACAGTGTGTACACGCACACACACAGCTCGAGCTGCTCCAGGTGTCGGGGTGTGAAGAGATCAGCCAATCCCAGGCCTCATCTGAAGCTGGATGGTGGCCATCGTGTTATTAAAAGCTACGGGTGAGCTTTGCTGTTCGCCTTTTCCTCTGCGCTCCAAACGACTTGTGAAAAAAAAAAAGACTTGGGAAACAAAACAGCATTGGATAGAGCTTCCCAGAGGGGAAAAATAAATAAATTTGAGTTTTCTGGTATTTGTCTGATAAAGAAAGCGGAGAACCGCATCCATTTTCAGGAGCCGATAAGGAATGGCCTTATGGGTCACGATAGCATGATTGATGTCTCCATCTCGTCGCTCTTTGTGTCCAACGATAATTTCCAGTGATATTATTTCCATAAACATCATTACGAGACAGAGTCGCTCCATCTCCTCAATCAGGACTACTGGGAAAGCTGAAGTGCCTTTGATGAGATGAGATCACATTTTTCGAGGGAGCTGCTTTCTCTTCGCCCGTAGCCAAAAACAGCCTAATTGTGTTTTGTCCCATATGTGAATTATTATTAACGGCGATTCATTTACCACACTTCCTTTGCCAATTTTCTAAATTAAAAAAATAGCATGTTGAGATTTACAGCGGCACCCCCCATCCCGTTCGCAGCGCCGGCTTCCAGCGTCGCCATGGCAACTTCCAATCAGCAGGGATGGTAGGGCCTGCCGGCCGTGCGCTTGGCGCGAGGCTCTGAGAGGCGCAGGTGGAGCACATATGGAACAATGGTCTAGTGGAGGAGAAAAAAAAAAAGGAAGAAGAAGAAGCACCCTGCCCGCCTGTGTGTGCCAGCAGTGCCCATTTTAATCCCACCGTTACCTTCTAGTGCTTTCTGATGGAGATGTTCAACTGCAATCACAGCCTTAGACGTGCTGGGCCCATGCCAGACCTTAAAAAAAGTTCTGTTTCCATCTTTTATTGATTATTTTACTCTAATGTTTCACACTCGAGAGTCGTTGTTCTTGTCCTGATTTGTCTTAACGGCTTAACTTTCATTTAACTTGTACAGTACGCTGGTGCATTTGCGGCCGTACGTCGGGTATTAATGACATTTGTGCCCCATATGGGTAGCAATGGCGGTAGTAAATTTTATGGAAATCACTAGCATGTGCAGTAAATAAATCAATCATCCGAGCAGCCTTATCTCTCACTGCACATTTTAGCACTCAGTTCCATGTAGGTTAATTAAAGCACAATGGCCGAGAAGAGAACCTGGCACCCATCCTGCTAATGTTAAAGCCTCCTCGAGGCCCGCTGGGCTGCAGCCTTCTATAGCCAGATGAAATTTGCCCAACTATCCTACCCCCATCCCCAGCTGAATACATAAATCATCTGTAAGGGCCTTGGTTTGACCCAAAACTACAAAAACAAACTGGTTTGTCCACAAATAATTGCTGGACACCCTTTAACTCTCTTTAAAAAAAAAAATTTAGTGCAGATTGTTTAAAGTCACCATCTGGTTTTGGAACAAATCAGTGGAGATGCTGTGGCACATTTAGCAGAAATATGCTACGATTTGTTGCTGTACCAGGTTTTAGCTGATATAAGTGTTGTGTAATGGGAATATTACGGTAGTTATTTAATTAAAAGTACATTGTAAGTGTCAAACCACCTCATATCAAGGTTCAATCAAGTCAAAATGTATTGAAATTTTTAAAAAGTATAACTGTTAAGTATTTATCTTGATGTAATACCAACTTCAGTGTCAGAGCTCTTATTTTAATGTAATCTTTGGACAGAGATTGTCTAAGACAGACTATTTCTTATCAAGCCATGTAAGTGGATGTAAAACAATCCAATTTAAATTTAATACAATAGATTTTCAAATAACTTGCTCTAAGTGGTTTGTTGTGAGTTAAATCAAACAAAATACCAAAAAAACATCCATAGTGTGGTTGGAGAAAATCTCCTAAAGACTAGTCTGAAATAATTCAGTGGACATACAGTCAACTGGACCGTTGGAAGAATTTAGTTAAGTTAAGAATCTCAAGGTTTTCCTAGCCAGCTAGCATTAGCATGCTCACACTTTGAAATCTTAAGAATTTACTTAATGTTTGCGGTTTAGAGAATGAGAATAAATACTGGTGGTAGATATTTTATGTAGACTGGTCCTAGGGTTTTTGATCTGCTCAGAGACGGGTGTAAAAAAAAAAAAACACGTCTTTTTCAGGTAGCTAATGAAACAAGAATCTCAACGTTGTGCTACCAGGAGCTAAGCTAATGTTGCTAAGCTAACGTGGCATGCTCACACTTCTACAAGTGGAGTGTTTAGTTTAACAGATATTTGTGGTGTTGAAGACCTGAACAAAAAATCATGTAAAAAGTTAACTTTGTTTATAGTAAAAACAAACGTAGTGAATAGCATGTTAAGTGGACTAACTGAAAGTTTATTTTTAGGCATCTAACAAAGCAAGAATGTCAAGGTTTCGCTAACAAGAGCTAAGCTAACATGGCATGTTCACACTATGAAATATGAAGGATTTAAAACAATTTATTTTTAGAGTGCGAGAACAAAAACTGGTGTAAAATGAGCTACTGTTGACTATCAATTGCAGCGGTGTAAATTATTATTTTTTTAGGTAGCTAACAAAAGAAGAATCTCAAGGCTTTGCTAACAAGAGCTAAGCTAACAGAGTGCTCACACTCCTTTTGTAGTTTAGAAGATCTGAGAACCAAAAGTGATGTAACAAGTTTGTTACCCATTGTTGAATATTAATTAAATAGATGTAGCATAAATTATTTTAAACTTGAGCAACAAAGTATTTTTCAAGTAGCTAACAATTTTGCATGTCTCGTTACATTTCACATGGTCTCTCAACTTATTCGTGAACAGTAGATCAAATTCAATCCCAAACTCATAATATTTATTTTGAAAGTCTTTAACGTGATGAAACAGTTAAATGTGTAGGTTTTTGCTGCAAAAGCAATTAAAATAGCTTCTAGATCAGCATTAGCTTCTTCCCAATCGCATCTCCAACGCTGCGAGGATCAGAGTGGAGGCACCCGGCTGATACGACTCCTCGTGGCCCTCGGCTGTCACCGATAACTGTATCTCATTATCCTCCTTGCGGGGGCCATGGAGGTAGTGGTGACCGTAAACACCATCGTCCTATCTTTTCACAATGGGCCAACAAAAGGCACTCTCTGAGGCTTGAACCCAAGCCAACTTCTCTGTTCTTGTTGCCATGCACAGCAGATGTCTGGGTGAGTCTATGAAAGGTTACAGATCTGGGTTTCTCATAAAGACCATACATAGAGTTGGTGTCCTGAGGCATCTGTAAGTAGAGGTATTTTATTTTTCAGTATGTTTTTTTCTTAGCTTCTTTAGCAAATGGTGTTAGGAGCTGAAAAAGCAAGTTGAAGATGGTTAAAACATGGTTTTGTGAAAGAAGACTGGTTTCTTTGGGTTTTTAAACCCACAGAATGAATCCAATACACCCCCCCCCCCCCCCACACACACACACCTTTTAGTACTTTTTTTTTCTGATTCCTTAAATTTTGACTGCATGGTGAACATTTTTACATCAACGTACGAGAAATGGACAAAGTGTCTCCACCACTGTACATTGTTTAAAATTGAAGTCAGCAGGTTTGTCGGTGCTGCCTTGTTGTAGTTTTGGAACCAGAGTCTGTGCACATGGGATAAGGTTTAAAGCCCTGCCTACTCCCACATATTAAGTTTTTTTTAGGTATTAAATAACTAAACACAACTAAACTTAATATAAAAAATAATATTTGACTTTATAGCAATAAGGCAAGAACTATGCACATCAGCACAATTCAACACCTACAAATTATGAGGTGTATTTTTAAGTTTTAGTCTTTTAAATGTCCCGTTCATTTATATAGACTTAAATTTGTTTGTGCCATTTTTTCTTCAGTGTTCATAACACTCCTGTGTCTACCGCATTTTCCACCCTATAAGTTGCAGTTTTTTGCATAATTTACATGCCCTGCGACTTATAGGCCGAAACGACATATTTATGGATTTTCCCATATTTATAAACCAATTGTTGGCTGAGATATGACCGTTTTCATTCATTCTGACTGAAAAAAAATAAAATTAAGCAGTACCACTTTCAGCCACTTGATGGCAGCAGAGTAGTAGTAGCAGTAAGGCATGCTGTTGTACCATGTAATAGGTAAACGTGACTATAATGACAAATTAAAAAAGTTAAAGACAAAAACAAATGGACTTTATTTATTATATTTTATACTTTGTTGGGTTTTTTTTTTTTTCCCCCTTGGACTTTTTTAATTTACCATGTCCTGGATGACTGAGAATCTTTACCAGCTATTAATGACTCATTAGGCCTGCCATATACTCCCACCTTCGTTCTGTTCGCTGTTCGGACTGAATGTCAAAATAGCTGCACCTCCCCGGCAAAATGCAGCTAATTTGACCATCAAAGTCCATTTGTTAAGCAAATGTCAATCAATCAATCAATCAACTTTATTTATAAACCACATTTTAAAAACCACAGGGGTAACCAAAGTGCTGTACAACACAAAAGACAAGTTAATAA
>JARVGQ010000001.1:23320277-23337193 GCA_031762355.1 Hypsolebias martinsi | reverse complement strand
GTGACGAAGCTCTGATTCAGACCAGACTCAGTTTTTGTTGATGTATTTTATTATTATTTTTTTTTAATCAATAACTGAAGAAGAGACGGAGCAACATTAAACTGCAGCAACCAGAACCTTAGTCTTGGATTCTGAGACGTTTTTAACATTTCTACATTTAAAATAACTGATGAAACACAGAATATTGTTTCTCGTGTGCATTTCATGCCAGTCTAAATGATAAACAATCGCAGTCTGTAAAATAAATTCTGCATCTAATTTGTAAGAATATGCGCTGATAAAATGCAGAAGTTTTGATTTATTAACAACGTAAGAGCCAAAAGAACAAAGATCATAAGAAATATTAAAGCTGTTACAAGTGGCTCGTTGCCATCACTATAGCAACCACAGGCCTGTGTCTTTCACTCCCTGACAGCAAACTTCTTATAACTTTGTTTTTTATGTTTTCCTAACAGAGCAATTCACTCTCGGACCGCAGGTTTACTTGTGGTTCCTAGAGTTTCTAAAAGCAGAACGGGAGGCTGAGCTTTCAGTTCTCAGGCTCCTCTTGTGGAAACAACTTCCAGTTTATGTCTGAGAATGACACTCCGTCCACCTTGAAGACTTTTTTGATCAGTTCTACAGTTAGGATTGACTTGGGTTTCCTGAGCTATCCCATAGTTATGAGCTTAAACTGCTGGAGGACAAGGTGACCAGATTTCACTCTGCTGTTGTCTGTGCTCATTCTGATGTTCATGATTGTATTTATATTTTTTTTTTTGTCATTAACATGTGTTTATTTTGGTATTTCTCCCCATAGAAACTACACATGGACTACACATGTACCACAGAAACCATATTACAAACTTTGAAACTACACCTGTACAATATAAACTACACCTGGACTTTAGAAACTACACCAGGACCATGGACACAACACCTGATCATAGAAACAACACCTGGATCACCAAGACCATAGAAACAACACCTGGATCATAGAAACTACACCTGGACCATAAAAACAACACCTGGATCATAGAAACAACATCTGGAACATAGAAATAACACCTGGACCATAGAAACTACACCTGGATCATAGAAACAACACCTGAACCATAGAAACAACACCTGGATCATAGAAACAACACCTGGACCATAGAAATAACACCTGGACCATAGAAACTACACTTGGACTATAGAAATTAGACCAGGACCATATACACTACACCAGGACCATATAAACAACACCTGGACTTTAGAAAGTACACCAGGACCATAGAAACAACACCTGGATCATAGAAACTACACCTGGACCATAGAAACAACACCTGGACCATAGAAACAACACCTGGATCATAGAAACAACACCTGGACCATAGAAATAACACCTGGACCATAGAAACTATACTTGGACCATAGAAACACCTGGACTTTAGAAATTAGACCAGGACCATAACGACTACACCATGACCATATAAACAACACCTGGATCATAGAAACTACACCTGGACCATAGAAACTACACCTGGACCATAGGAACTACACCTGGACCATATAAACCACATCAAGACGACAGAAACCACATCAGGACCATAGAAACTACACCTGGATCATAGACACAACACCTGGATCATAGAAACTAGACCAGGACCATAAAAACTACACTTGGACCATAGAAACAACACCTGGATCATAGAAACTACACCTGGACCATAGAAAGAACACCTGGATCATAGAAACTACACCATGACCATAGAAACTACACTTGGACCATAGAAAAAACACCTGGATCATAGAAACTACACCTGGACCATAGAAACTACACCAGGACCATATAAACTACACTTGGACCATAGAGACAACACCTGGATCATAGAAACTACACCTGGACCATAGAAACTACACCAGGACCATAGAAACTACACCTGGACCATATAAACAACACCTGGACTATAGAAACTACACCTGGACCATAGAAACTACACGTGGACAATAGAAACAACACCTGGATCATAGAAACTACACCAGGACCATAGAAACTACACTTGGACCATATAAACTACACTTGGACCATAGAAACAATACCTGGACCGTAGAAACAACACCTGGACCATAGAAACAACACCTGGACCTTAGAAATTACACCTGGACCATAGAAACAACACCTGGATCATAGAAACTACACCTGGACCATATAAACTACACCTGGACTATAGAAACTACACATGGACCATAGAAACAACACCTGGATCATAGAAACAACACCTGGATCATAGAAACAACACCTGGATCATAGAAACAACACCTGGACCATAGCAACTACACCTGGACCATAGAAACAACACCTGGATCATAGAAACTACACCTGAACCATAGAAACTACACCTGGACCAAAGAAACAACTCCTGGATCATAGAAACTACACCAGGACCATATAAACTATACCTGGACCATAGAAACAACACCTGGATCATAGAAACTACACCTGGACCATAGAAACTACACCTGGACCATAGAAATAACATCTGGATTATAGAAACTACACCAGGACCATAGAAACTACACTTGGACCATAAAAACAACACCTGGACCATAGAAACAACACCTGGACCATAGAAACAACACCTGGATCATAGAAACTACACCTGGATCATAGAAACAACACCTGGATCATAGAAAGTACACCTAGACCATATAAACCACAACAGGACGATAGAAACCACATCAGGACCATATAAACTACACTTGGATCATAGAAACTACACTTGGATCATAGAAACTACACCTGGATCATAAGAACCACATCAGGACCATAGAAACCACATCAGGACCATAGAAACTACACTTGGACCATAGAAAAAACACCTGGATCATAGAAACTACACCTGGACCATCGAAACTACACCTGGACCATCGAAACAACACATGGATCATAGAAACTACACCAGGACCATAGAAACTACACTTGGACCATAGAAACAACACCTGGATCATAGAAACTACACCAGGACCATATAAACCACACCTGGACCATAGAAAGAACACCTGGACCATAGAAACTACACTTGGGCCATAGAAACAACACCTGTATCATAGAAACTACAACAGGACCATATAAACTACACTTGGACCATAGAGACAACACCTGGATCATAGAAACTACACCTGGACCACAGAAACTACACCTGGACCATAGAAACAACACCTGGATCATAGAAACTACACCAGGACCATAGAAAATACACTTGGACCATATAAACAACACCTGGACTATAGAAACTACACCTGGACCATAGAAACTACACCTGGACCATAGAAACAACACCTGGATCATAGAAACTACACCTGGACCATAGAAACTACACCTGGACCATATAAACCACAACAGGACGATAGAAACCACATCAGGACCATAGAAACTACACCTGGACTATAGATACTACACCTGGACCATAGAAATAACACCTGGATGATAGAAACAACACCTGGACCATAGAAATTACACCTGGACCATAGAAACAACACCTGGATCATAGAAACTACACCTGGACCATATAAACTACACTTGGACTATAGAGACAACACCTGGATCATAGAAACTACACCTGGACCATAGAAACAACACGTGGATCATAGAAACTACACTTTGATCATAGAATCAACACCTGGATCATAAAAACTACACCTGGACCATAGAAACCACAACAGGACGATAGAAACCACATCAGGACCATATAAACTACACCTGGATCATAGAAACTACACTTGGATTATAGAAACTACACCTGGATCATAGAAACCACATCAAGACCATAGGAACTACACCTGGACCATAGAAACTATACCTGGACCATAGAAACCACATCAGGACCATAGGAACTACACCTGGATCATAGAAACTACACCTGGACCATAGAAACTACATCTGGACCATTGGAACTACACCTGGACCATATAAACTACATCTGGACCATTGGAACTACACCTGGATCATAGAAACTACATCTGGACCATTGGAACTACACCTGGACCATAGAAACTACACCTGGACCACTGGAACTACACCTGGACCATAAACTACACCTAGAGCATAGAAACTACACCTGGACCATAGAAACAACACTTGGACCATGGAAACTACACCTGGATCATAGAAACTACACCTGGACCATAGAAACTACACCTGGACCATTGGAACTACATCTGGACCAGCCATTCTGTGTTTCTCTCCTGTCCTCTCCAACTCCACTCGTTCACGACAGATGCTCATCCTGAGCCTGGTTCTAGATGTTTCTTCCTGTTAAATGGGAGTTTTTCCTTCCCACTGTCACCAGTGTGCTGCTTAGGATGGGAGACTGCAGCAATGTGAAATTCAACAAAATCTGCAGACTTACAAGTCCTACAGCAACGAGAGAGACAGTTTTTGAAAGAGGACAGAACTGCCTATGTTTTGATGTGTAAACTGTAAAAAAAGAACAACATTTGTAAAAATGACAAAAGTTTGTTTCCAAGTCTTAGAAACAGTTTAAACACCAGAGTTGCATCAGCACACTCTGAGTGGAATATTTTGTGACAAAATCTCCAAAAGTCATAAAACTAACAGCACAATTATCAAAAAATAGATCAAGATTTCAAACTGACAGTTTAGTCATGACTTTTCATGACTTGTTTAAACTTTGAAATAAGTTTTTACTCTGAGAAATGTCTGCGCTTTAGAGCTCCGAACAGGACTGCTATTTTTTTTTTTTTTAACTCAAAATCCCAATAAAACCAGAAGGAAGATTTTTTTTTTTTTTAAAGATTTATCTCCATCCTGCAATGCACAGCTACCATAAGTCAAAACAACTTTTACTGAACAAGTTTTATTTAGTTTTTAATCGCCAAGGTGAGAAGCAAGGCTAAACTGTTAAAGAAAAACAAGGGAAACTGGGTAAATAAATAGCAAACACTGAATTATTTCGATGAAACTGAGCTAAAGCTAAAAACAAAAAAAGCAGAACATTAGCTAACGTACGAAAAGTAGCAAAACTCTACATGAAAGGAAAAAAGTAACAAGTATAGCTAAAAAGTAAAAGTTAATTAAAATCTCAACGTATCAAAAGGCTGGCAAGAGGTTAAAAGTAGCAAAAATGTAGAAAATGGCTAAAAGGTTGAAAACAGCTAGGTAAAAGCTGAAGGTAACAGGCAGCTGACTAAAAATAAAAAAGTTACCTTGATATTAGCTATAACAAAAATCTAACTAAAATATAAAAATAGCAAAAGGCTGGCTAAAAATATTAGCAACAAGTTATAGCTAAAATAGCACAATGGTAGTGAAAAGTAGCAAAACATGCTAAAAGTAAAAGAACAGTAGCCAAAAGCTAAAATTAGCAGAGGAAGACGGAAAGTTTGTTGAAGCAGATTTCAAAAACATAAAACGGTTTTTGAAATCAAAATATCTCAATGTATTTCTTCAGGACAATATTTGTAAATAAGGTCATTTAAAAAAAAAAAAAAAGTTACAAAAACTCTAAAAGTCATAGCACACTCCTGAATGAGCTGAATCATTTTGTATTAAAAAATGTACAGAAAACGAACTTGCATTACATTAAACAATATCCTGAGTCAGCGTTTTAAACCAACATAATCTTACAAACGAACATTTGCTGCTTATTTTCCAATAATCAAAGGTCATCCATTGCAGTTTGACTACATTTAAAGTGTTAAATATCACAAGTTTGTCATTAATATGCACATTTTAATTCGGGCCTCAACAACAAGAAGTCCTCGCTGAATCGAGTGGCTAATTTGAAAATAATCTAAAGTGGCACACAGCTTTTGTCGTCAGTGACGTCACCTTGTAGATTAATTCACTCGGCTTGTAAAGAAGGTTTTCCATGTATAAGCGCTGCCTCGGGGCACGGAGCGCTTTCACTTTTGTCTTCTGTCTCTTTATCCCCCCAAAAATATTCCCACGACGACTCGCACCGCTCGGGAATTTTCCCTTACAAGAGAAAAATCCCAAATGTGCACCGTGCGACAGGTAAATTTAACTCAGTGAGATTTCATCTCCTGCTTCTTGGATTCAGAAAGTGAGGAACTGATCAGTGTGTAGAAAAAAAAAAAAGAAGTGGAAGAAGAATAAAGAAAAACCGCACACAGGCCTGCTTTTGGTCAGGATTCAATGGCCTGGAATAACTAGCCCCTGAAGAGCTCTTGTGTCAAATAGTATCTGTGACAAGGAACAGTGAAGGGGGATAAACGTGCTGCTTTTACGGTGCAGATGCACCCCTTCTGTTCACTATCGCCATTTGGAAGAAAACATCTCCAAATACAAATCTGGATTCAGAGCAGATTTAACGAAACTTTCAGGACGTAACAGTCGAATGTACGTCTACAATTTATTTTAGGCGTCGATCCAATCCAAGAAGGTCACCACAGCTAATCAACACTAGCCAAAACTTTCAAAGATATTAAGCTAAACTTTGAGATGGTAATAGCCGAGGCTCTTCCCCAACACACCTTCTAAGCTCTCACAATATCGTACACCACAGTATGTCCCCCAAATGAACTGCTCCTAAAAAAGCGGAATGATACGAGGATCAAAATGTTCCGCTCCAAACAAAAGACAGTGGAGACAAGTCGGCCGACTCGGCTCCCCCCTTTGAATCGTCCTCTGCTTTGTAACGTGATGGCGTTTGGAGGCGGGTCAAAAGGCCGCTTCAACCCAAAGGCCTCACCTACTTCCTAATGAATTCCCAGGATCCATCAACCTGCAGGCGCTCCCATACACGCTAACCAATGATTACACCTTGAAGGGGAGAGAGGGGGCGGCTGGAGGAACAGGAGGGGGGGGAGCATCCCCAGTACACACACAAACACAACACAAACACACAACCTCTCTAGACTACCATCATCACCCCCCCCCCCACCCCCCCAGCCCCAGATTGGAGGCAGGTGCAGCAGCAAATCAAGCCTCATTAGCTGCACCTTCTGCTAGCGTATACCGTGGACAGATGGAAGCTCGCCCTCACATGTTACCTCACATCAGATGGCGGTTGGAGGAGGGTTGGCTGAGGGTGGTGGTGGGTTGGGGGTGGGGGGTGTAGCAGGGAGAAACACTTGCCCCCTTCTGCCCACACCACTTCCTCCGAGCTACAAGATGCCCCTGAGCGCAGATCGACTACCAGAATGCTCCTTAACCTCAATCCTGCAGGCGGTTACGAGTTTCCAGAGAATATCTAAAATCACACCAGTAACTGGCTTCTAAACCCCCACACACCCACCCACCCCCACAGTACATTTGAGGACTTTCAGAGCCCTCCCCCCCCAACCTCCACCCACCCACAAAGTCTACATTTCATACAAATTTGAGAAAAAGGAAAGAGCCCAAGGCGTGTTTGCGTTACAAGTTTGCTGGCACACGATACGCTGAACACACACTGCGGGGCCCACAGGTAAATGACAGAGGGCTCAGCTGTAGCATATCACATCAACCCCCCACCCCAACGCCCCCACAACGACCACCACCCCCTCACTTATCCACCTACGCTCACCTAGTCTTCGTGGTTCTGACACCAGATCCGAGAAGCTAATTGAGGCAACAGTGTATATCATTGGTGGCGGGGCCCCGTGTCAACACCTTCTTCAAGGTAACAGTGGATTTATGTCGGCCCCTGTTGGGGCAAGCGACTGTGGGTGGGGGGTTAGGGGGTAGATATGTCAAGTGGGAGGCTGTGTGCAAATTGGTGCTGTCGCTGAGAAAAGAAATATTGCTCATGTTCTTTTGGACACGGAGAAGGAGCTGTCAGTGCTTGGATAGGTTTATAGGATGCTGGAATTTCCTGTTGGGGGTGGGAATGAGGGGTAAGGAGCTGTCATAGCTTTATCACAGAGTGGATAAAGATGCCAGCAATGACCCAGTCTAACACTTTATTGCCTCAAAATACCAGAAGACCTTCTACTTGAAAGAAAACATTACTCAGCACATTTACATCCCTGACAGAAGTTCGAGTATTTCATCCAGAAAACGAGGTCAGGCTCAAGTTTATGACTCGGATAAGTGGCGTCAAGTCACCGAGTCGGAACGTCTTATTAATAATTTTTTTAACAACTTTGGAATATTAATGGATTCAAGTTTAAATTCTTAAAAGGAAGCTGTAGGAAGAATGAGGGCACTGGTACAATGGGCACTTTGTTTAGGCGTACAGAAGGAGGGGGTCTCGGTGGAGGGGAGCAGAGCCGTGGCATTAATGGACTGAACCTAAGTAGGCAGTTTAGAAGTGCACAGAGTCCTGAAGCTTTTGGGGGGCTCCTGTCCCTCTGCAAACCACACAGGAATAATTTAACCCCAACATCCTGAAAATGTACTTGAAAACAACACGAATGCTAATGTTGCGTCGGGTCCGTTGGAGCATAAAGTGGCAACTGTGTTCGCAAACATGCTCGCCGCCAGCGACGTTTTGGGTTGAATATTCAGTGAGCGAGTTTGTTTTTACAAGTGATGAGACGAGTTTTAATGAGACAGATGATTAGTTGCAGATCAGTGATGCTATTCGGCGCCCCCCCCCCCCTTCCCCCAACCAGACTTACGTATTATCTTCCAGTAAATTCTAAATTTGTTGCGAAAGTTTAATCTGGTTTCTTGGACATTCAAAAGGAGAATTCATCATGTAGCGTGACAAGCTAAGAGCTAGACTGAGCATGTCCAAAAATCATGTGGGTTGCTGCCAAATAAATAAAAAAAAATCCAATCTTTAAAATTTTATGGTGGATCACAACGTTAAGTCGGGTCATCTGGATGGTTTCTTTTTTTTTCGAGATGTTTCATTCTTCATTCAAAGGACTTCATCGGTTCGAGAAGTCACAACAAACAGTCCCACAAGAAGCACATTCACATAGCAGGCCAACCAGTTTCCTGGTAATAAGATGATTTCTGGGGCCCGCCCTCTCCCCTGTCAACTCCTCTGAAGCAGCCATAGCCAAAGTGGTTCAAAACATCAAAGTTCATGCTCAATAATTCAGGTGAAAATGCTGATTATCTTTATCTGGATTACTGCGCATGAACTTTGAAGTTTTGAACCATTTTAGCTATGGCTACCTCAGAGGCGTCGACGGGGGAGAGGGTGGGCCCAAGAAGCCATCTTATCCCCATCACCTTCAAACTGGTTGGGCCACTATGGGAGTGTGATGCTTGTGGAACTGAGTTTGTTGTGTCTCCTCGGACTGATGAAGTCCTTTGGATGAAGGATGAAACGTCTCAATAAAAAAAGAAACCGTCCAGATGACCTTTTTTAACTTTGTTGGATTTTTTTACCTGGATTATTGAGTATGAACTTTGATGATGGATCATACTATTTGTTTTAACCTTTAAACCACCTTCAATTTCTCCTCAAATGGTTATTCTGGCACAAATAACATGACTTTCTTGCTTAAGCGCTAAAGCTAGCTGCTATTAGCACTTACAAATAACCATAACCAAAAAAAAAAAAAAACAACTTGAAATTTACATCAGTATAAAGGTTTATAAAATATTATTGATATAAATGATCAGTTTCACATTATACAGTTCTTTTGGTAGGAATATTGTGATTTTTTTTTTTTTTACCATAAGTGCTAAAGCTAGCAGCAATTTGCATTTGAAGTTCAACCGTAAAATTGTTTTGTTACTAATATGAACCTGTCAGTGGTTTGTAAAATACGCGCACACAAAAAAACTACAAATTATACCACTTTCACATTACATAGTTATTCCAGGACTAATGTAGTTTTTCAGCCTGAAGCGCTAAAGCTAGCTGTTGACACTGCTATTAGCGCATATAAATAACCACAGTATTGTAAATAACTGTAAAGTTAACAAGGTTTATGAAATATACATTTTCATAAACTGTAAATTATTATGAAATAAGGTAATTTCACATGACATGGTTATTTTTGGCAGAAATATTATCACATGCCCCACGTAGTACCAAGCCAGAAGCACGCTAGCTGGCTAGTATTTAAGCTTATAAATGAGCTGTTCTTTGTAAATAATAGTTTAGTGTGTAATTAACTGAGACATAAAGGTTTTTGAAAGTACCGTTTGCATGAATCACTATCATATTTTTTAGATGGTAGTTGTTTTAAGATGGCAGCCAATCAACTTTGGTCTTAGCGTCTCTAGAATTAGCTGTTAGCTGATCTGTACATCAACCTGGAATGTTTGGAAAATTTAAACTTAAGTTTTATTAACTTCAGTTAAATTTAGGCTTGTCGCAATAAATCAATTAATCGCATGATAAATGAAAATTATTGACCTCATTTTCATTTATCAGCTTAATAATTTCTTCGTGTCTCTCTCTTTCTGAAGACACTGGATGACAAATGCTCAACTCCGGTGCGCTTCACGGACCCCTCCCTTTCTCTTATCTTTAAAATCAGTTTTAACTGTGCAAAATTGTGTTTTTGGATCATTAAAAGCAGCTAAACTGAGAAGATAAGCTACGAGCTAAGCTAACAGGCCGACCTCAGGAAAAAACCTCCGTCTTGTCGAAGCTCCAAAATTCACGGTTGAAACCCATGCCTTTGTGTTTAAAATAGTTTTTTTTCCTGCAAAAAGAAGCTGAGAACTTGTTTAATTTTTTTTTAAATTAAAAGCTTTGTGTGAAAAATGCTATGCTAAAGAGCTCAAACCACACAGAGCGTCCGCCATTTTGAGAACTGAATAAAGAAAGGAGAGACAGCCCATGTCACGTCAAGGGGCCTCCCTCCTATTTTTCTTAAAGAGACACGCTGCTCACTTTCTCACTATCCATCCTTCAATTCAAATGGTCTTATACTGCCATCCGGTGGTCAACAAAGGTACTACACTCAAAACAAAGTAACCAACTTTTTTCTTAAATTTGACAATAATTACTAATTGATGTCAAATTTCAAACAAGATTATCGTTTATTGCAGTAATTTATGAGACGATTAATCACCCAGCAAAATTTGTTATCGTGACAGGCCTAGTTAAAGTATCTTAAGTATTTGTTTAGGTATTTGATCAGAAAGACGTCAGTTTTACGCTGATTTTAAGGTTTGGGCTCAATTACGAGGAAAGAAACAGATTTTTATTTACACAACCTTCCCCTATCTCCAACATATACTGGATTGAGTGTGGTCACAATAGAAACCCTCAGCGAAAGTAGCATAAACTGTCTGAAAGTTAATGACATTAATTTACACCTATTTGTTGATCTGCCATTAGATAACGTTAAAGTTTACAACTGTCAAACTGCACCTTAAATTAACCCTAAATTTCCTAGGATGCCATTACCTAACGACATGTACGTGATCCTCAAACCTCCGAACGTTTGTGTTTGTGTTGTCAGGTGCTCCTCTAAATGAGCTGTGTTGGTTTTGACATCTTTAACAGCTTTAATTTCAATCAAGCTGCTGCCGAGCTTCTTATTAGTCTGGAATCTGACGAAGAGGAAAAAGACTCACATATGGGACTCTTCTTCTTCGCTTTCCCTTTTCTTAGTGTTTCATCCTTCAATCTGTTCCCAGATCCGTGTGCCATATGGAAAAGCGTGAATGTGAACATCCAAGAACTCATCGCATGTTTAGTCATTTTCTAAATGCAGCTTTTTTTTTTTTAAGCTTCCTTCTCTTGTTTTGCTTTTCCCCCTGGGCACATGAAAGTGAAGGTTACCCTTGCAGCCCTCTAATGACTCTCTCTCTGTTTTTTTTTGTTTTTTTTTTAACCACGAGGTTGTGTTACTTTTAGAGGAAATCTTAATTGTTAAGCCTCTTGCCAAGTTTGAACCCACACATATGTTGTACGCTGCCTTGCTACCTTTCTACTAAACCAAGGATTTCAAATTTGTCATTTTGTTGCGTGTCATTACGAGACGACATGCTTCAGTTGGGATGATGGTCTTTATTTTGAAAGTGTACACAGCTCTGAAGCAAATAGGTATTAAAGCCATAAAATACTCTTGAGATAAAAGCTTATAGTGTCCCTAGATGGATTGCACATCACCCGCCGCCTCTAATGACAGCGCTTTAACCAAAATTAACTCATGAGGAGAAGAAATGGAGCTGTAGCTAGGCCTGTCACAATAACACATTTTGCTGGGCGATTCATTGTCTCAGAAATTACTGCGATAAACGATAATCTTGTTTGAAATTTGATAACAATTAGTAATTATTGTCAAATTTAAGAGAAATGTTGAATTTGTTTTGCATGTAGTATATTTTTTGAGTATAAGACTCTTTGAACCGAAGGATGGATAGCGAGGGAGCGAGCAGCGTGTCTCTTTAAGAAAAATGGGAGGGAGGACCCTTGACGTGACATGGGCTGCCTCTCTCCTGTTCTCAAAATGGCGGACGCTCTGTGTGATTTAAGCTCTTTAGCATAGCATTTTTCACACAAAGCTTTTAATTAAAAAAAAAATCAGTAAACAAGTTCTCAGCTTGTTTTTGCAGAGAAAAACTTTTTACATGAAGGCACAGGTTTCAACCGTGAATTTTGGAGCTTCGACAAGACGGAGGTTTTATCCCCGAAGTCGACCTGTTAGCTTAGCTTGTAGCTTAACTTCTCAGCTTAGCTGCTTTTAACGATCTAAAAAATGTGATTTTGGATGGTTACAACCGATTTTTAAGAGAAAGGGAGGTGTCAGTGGAGAGCGCCAGAGTTGAGCTTTTTGTCATCCAGTGTCTTCCATAGAAAGAGAGACACACGAAGAAACGATAAAGCCGATAAATGAAAATGAGGTCAATAATTTTCATTGATCATGCGATTAATTGATTTATCGTTTATCGCGACAGGCCTAGCTGTAGCCATTTTGTTGTAAATGCTATCCGTGATCTCATTCAACCGTCACGAGATCTGTTAGTGCTCAGAGTACATGATGAAGATGACTCTCAGCTACTACCACATTGTATTTAACTTCAATATGTCCAAAAAGTGACAGAGTTCCAGCCATGTCAGTGTTTCCCCCCTATACTTGACTTGGCAGAGCGCTCATCTCTTCTGTGATTAATGTTTGGGGGTGGGGGTGATGTAGACACATCTGTGTTGCACACTGTACTGACTGTCTTCGCGCTTGGGTGGGGTGGTGTACACCGCTCATTGTAAGGGGGAAATGAAGCTATTTTCTGTAGCTTTTTAGCTAGCGCTTCTGTATTGCGCCCCGACGGCTTAACGCGCTATGTCAGGGGTGTGTGTGTTTGGGCTCATTAGGCAGGGGGCTGGGTGCCCTGCTTGTATAATGGCAGGGGAAACACTGCATGTATTCAAAATTTGTCCTGTGGTTCGTGAGATGCTTGAACAGACACAGTGAGATAACACAAACAGATAATGCTAAAAAAAAAAAATTTAAACAAAGAATTCATGCAATTTAGAGACCTTAAAGTACCTGTTGGTGATGGCTGTCAGCTACTACCACTCCTAATTTGTACCAATTTTGATTAAACTGAGTTATAGTCATTCTTTTGGTTAAGATCAGTTGGCTGTGGCGTCCACGTTCAATCTTGTTGACGTCATATGTTAATTGGTTGAGGACGTAAATCTAATGATTACTTTTAGAGAGTTTTGGTAAAAGCCAGCAGGTGATTTATGAGATTTTACTAACTAACAGACACACAGAGAGACACAATCAAAAACATTATCACCACTTCACCTTTGGCTGCAGGGGACAAAAGTGTTTAATTTTGTGTCAACGCAGGGAATCCAAGAACATCCTCATTGTACGAGGCGTACCTTAAATATACGGCCCAAACGCTCCGGAGCAGTCACAGTTTGGAGAGTTCCCCATCACAACACGCAGCAGCCAAGATGGCGTCTGGAAGTCATTAAACAGAAACTACGGCAGAACAGAAAGTAGAGAGACGGTTCAGCCGGCGAGGGAGTCAAAATATGGAACGATGTGTCGAAAACAAGCAGGAAAGTTATGATTTTCACTTTTAGTCTAAATCCAATTTCCTAAAAATGTTGGGATGTTTTTAAAATTTGTCTGATTTTTCGTTGAACAGACAAAAAGCAAAACAAAAAAGATGTTACACGGATCGATTTCCTTCGCGCCTTCATCGGTCAGGAAAGGGCTGTAATATTTACCATCTGACGCTCGTGTCTGTGCGCATGTGTTCGTTTCTGTCACGGTTTGTGGAGACTGAACTCAGGAATGCAGATAAACACGAGGAGCTTGAAGAAAACAAACAAAACACACAAACAAACAAATCAAGCTGTCGTGGCACAACACACACCAGGAGCCACGAAGGAGAACTGCTCTGTTTTGTTTCCTTGTACAGTAGACCCTCGTTTATCGTGGGTGATCCATACCCTGAAGCCCTGCAAGCGCTGTCGGCCACGCCCATTTCTCCACTCTGCAGGGAGATCAGCTGATCAGCTGTAGGAGGAAGCTTCTCCCACAGCTGTGGGCAGCACACAGATGCCAAATCATTTAAAATAATTTATTTTAAATAAAAATCCCATGCCGATCGTGCGGCTCATCCATCAATCAGCCAATTGTGTCATGTCCAATCTTACTTTGAAAAACCGCGATAGAGCGAGTCCGCAAAAAACGAACCGCAAAGTTGCGAGGGACTACTGTACTGAGTTTAGCTACTGTTCTGTTACTTTTAACTTCTAGCATCTGTTTTCCTTCTTGTAGCTATTAGCTACTATGTTACTTTTAGATTTGAGCTAGTCTTTAGCTACTATTAGCTAGCCTTTTTGATACTGTTAGCCAGGGCTTAATTTGTAAATCGATCTATGCTGGAACACAAATAGCGGGCGGGCCGGCGGTGGTGGTGGTGATGAGGGGTGATGTCTGGGGGTCTTCCCCCAGATAATTTTGAATAAAGTATATGCAACTGCATTTTGGTGTATTTAACAAGTTGTTAAACGTCAACCTATATTTGTAAACACTCTGCTTCTGTCAAGCATCCTACCCACTCATTACTTGACGGAACCGTCAAGTAAGTGAGCCCGACTCTGTCCCTGCTCACTGTTGTCCAAGTCTACATGTGAAGCCTACAGCCACCTGCCCGCAGCTACCTGTGTGCTCCTCTCCCCCACCACTCTTTTAGGAGCTGAGATTTTTTTAAAGGTAGAGGCAGAAATGATACTTGAAGGGTCAGATTGTTTGTTTGTAAGTGACTGTTATGTTTAAAATGAGTGTTTATGTAATTATTTTCAGTTTACATGTCCAATATGTTTTATTTGTTCAAGGCAGTCATAGTTGTCCATAACCTTATTATTAGTAAGCCTGAGAGTTACCGGATCCAAGCAAACAGTTACCGGAACGCACCCTGTCAAAATAAGAGTTCAAATTAAGCACTGCTGTTAGCATCAAATACATTGTTCTCATGACGCTATTTATTCATTTTTGTATTTTGATACATTTAATTGTAAGCTACTGTTCTGCTATTTTGGCTACTTAGTTTTTTGCTGCTTTCAGCTTTTAGCTAATGTTCTGTTTCTTTTACCTTTTAGCTGTATTTAGCTCCTTTTTTAGCTTTTAGCTAGAGAATCTTTCAGTTTTACCAACTCAGTAAGTTGGTAAGTTTCAGATTCTTTTGTAAATTTCAGCAGTCATTCAGTGTTTACTGTTTTTGAGTTTGTTTGTTTCCCACACAAGAAATGTAATTTCTCTCATTTGTTCATAGATTTTAGAAGGAAAAAAAAAAAAAAAACTTTACAGCTTTAACTGGATAGAATTTAAATTTAAGTACATGTAGGTACTTCTGAAGCGTCTCTCTTCAGGTTCCTCCTTTTAAAAATGCTAACAGAGCTCCCTTTTACAAGAAGCTCCACGAGGCAGATGTTCGACCAATCACTGCATCTTGCTCCAAACAAAAGCTGCAGCTCGTGGTTTCACTCACGGAGCCACGATGTTCCTCTGCCAAAGGCCGAACGTCGCATCGTTCATCACATAATTAGATTTCTGTGAAGCAGAAACCTTCTTCTCGGCCGTCATTGGGCGAAGCCTCTCTTGTGATCGCCTCCATCGGCCCATCTCAGCTCTGCGTTTCTGCCAACGCAGCTCCAAAGAAACGATCCTAATCGTCATCGTAATTACCTTCAATAATTATCGACAGCGCTGCAGTTGGGACGGCAAGAAGGACGGAAGGAGCTGCTTTCAGGACTGAGCTCGGTGAACTCTTTTGTTTTTTCCTCCTTAAATAGGTGTTTCCGGAGATAAAAGGTCCTCTGATCCTGCAGTCTACAGGAGGTATAGGGTCTGAGTTGACATCATGCATTCTCTAATGAGTGCCAACCATCAGCAGCAGGTGACCTCCTCCTCCTCCTCCTCCTTCTCCAACAAACACAAACACTCTCCATCTCCTCCCTGTTTGCCAGGGGTGCACCTGCAGCTTATTATCCCAGCCTTCAGCTGTGTAATACGGCGCAGGTGCCAAAGTGCCAGCGCACCATCGTCACACAAGTGATCAAACATAACAGGCAGCGAAATGGGCGCACACGCTTACAGATGTGCGATGATTAATTGATACAATAAGTGATAAGGCCTATATATTGTTTTCCAGCCCCAGCGTCGGGAAACACAAGGACGTGGCAGATTGAGATTAGGAATTCACATAAATTCTCTAAACTGCATTCATGAGTTACTATTTTATAAAAACGTAATCAAACGTGCCGCTGCAAGAGCACTGATGAACCCTGCTGACTAAACTTAACACAATAAGTAAGACAATCTGTGTTTAGTTGATTATTTCTTTCTTGTAGCAAAACTTAGCATTAAATCGTATGCCGATGAAAAGCCTGTTTATTGATTTGAACAAAAATTAAAGAAAGTAAAATGCATTTATGGCACTTTTTAAAATTTTATTTATTGGATTGAGTGGTTATGGAAATAGTACCCTGATGCATGCTCAATAATCCAGGTAGAAAAATGTAAAAAAGCTAAGTCTGGTCCTCTGGACATTCAAAAAACAAAACAAAACAAAGCAAAAAAATTGTAGAAACGTTTCG
>JARVGQ010000001.1:23243424-23256014 GCA_031762355.1 Hypsolebias martinsi | reverse complement strand
CCTCCACAAGTGAGACAGCATCGCAGGTGACTAATGCTAATAAATAACATTTAACACTTTTCATTTAATATAAGTTATACTATGCATATCATATGGCTGTTACTGAATATATGTCACCAGCTCTTATAGCTGTTACACATTTTTTGTAGCAAATAAGCCTAAATAAGAGGACTATGTTCTGATGAAAGAAAGTATATTAAAAATATTGGTATCGGCCAAATAAGTTTTAACATATCGGCATAAAATCCAATATCATGCATCCCTAGTTGATACACTTGAATCTTCCTCTTGTTTCCAAGTGCTTCCAGTGGTGAAACGCGTTTTACCATCAGCAAGTCTACAGTTTGAAAGACGCAACACAAGCCATCGTTTCTATAACGCACTCACTCATCCAACCAAATTTCCTCAGTCGCTGTTCTGCTTTTAAGAAGGCGACTTAATGTAAAGGAATAATAACAAAATGTTACGTTTATTAATCCAAATCAAACAAATTGACTTCTTACGTTGGGTGTCCTGATTTGTTTCAAACTGGTTTCAGAATTGGTTAGTGAAAAACCACAATATGTCAATTTCTATTTGTTACGGTGTCAATTAAACAAACATATCAGCTGAAGGAAAATGCTTTGACACATTTAAGAAGGTATTTAAATACTCTGATCCTTCTGCTGTTCCTTTTGTGCACACCTAATCCACTCTATTGTAAGCATGGACCTAAATTTCTTCAATTGGTTCATTTTTTTTGTTCCTTTTTTCAAATCTTGAATATTAAACTATTAAAACGATGGACTAAAGATTAACATAAAAAATAGGTTTAAGCAATAATGTAGCCGTTAGTCGTATGCACTTGTAGTTTTCTTGAAATACAAAGTGCTTCATATAAAATTTAGTTGCCGTTTTCATTTTACCTTGAGCTCAAAATTTTTCTAAATGATCAAACCCGAAAACTTAAGGACACTATTGGAGCAGTCATGGCACCAAATTTGATGTGCAATCTGTTTAAAGGTCACAAAAATAATCTCCTCGCACTCGCCAGAGTGTTGCATCATGGGAACTGGAAGGAACATCAAAGGGCCACCACTGGAGCAAACTCTGTAATCCCCCTCCTGGCAAGCATCTACATATATACATGTGTCCTTGCCAAAGTTTTTTTTTTTCCTCCTGAGGGCTTGCATGTGCTTGTAGAAAACACTATCTCCTCGCTGACACCAGCAGTCGCGCCTCTCGCAGAGGTTGGCAGCCCGAGCAGAAACACTTCCCATTGGAAGTGGCGCAGCGCTCGGTCCAAGCCACTTGAACTTGGCAGGGCTCACCTGGAACAGCCTACCAGTAGTACTGCCACCGACTCCCCCACCCCCAACCGACGGCAAACACAGGCAGGCCTCACTGTAAACTCCAACAGCTGACGTTGGCCACTCCTCTGGAGAACAGGCTGCAACCGACTCTCAGGTATTTATCGAGGAAGAAGGAAGCGACAGATCCTTATCTGGGTGTTCCCGCTGAGCTGGTCGAGCTGCTTGCGTTCGGTTGGTACGTCAAATTAAAAGAAAATACATCTTTGTCAAGCATAAACAATGCCGTGTGAGTTCTCTGGAAAAATGAAACTGTCTGAATGTTTCGGGACAGAACATACAGTACAGAAGCTGCAGTGCCTTTCACAAAGGGATGGATTGTGCGCGTATGAAGTAACTTTTTTTTATCAACTGAGTGGGAATTACACAGATCGTGTGACACCATATGGAATTCTTTTTACACATAATGTATTTCCTTTGCAGGCACTGTGAAAGGCAAGGCCTACAGGGAGTCCTATTTAAGAGGAAAGGTGGGGGGGTAATGCTGTATGTATGTATGGTGAGGAGGGAGCAGGCGGGGGAGGAGGGGAGGGTTGAGTGGGGGCGGTCCCAGTGCGCTCAGCGAAAATATGCCTCATGCACTCGTTGAACTTGGGGGGCCTGCGCAGGCTTCTCTCAAGGTTACAGGAGAACGCCTGTGTGGAGAGAAGCATGCAGCAGAAGCCCCCACGTGCAACAGGGCTTCCGCTGCACTCACGTCCACTTCAGTTTTCTATCCGCTCCGAAGCGACAATCAAAAGAACACACGGCGAAATGGTTTACGTCCGATCCATTGAGTCGTGTCAACGGACGAGTGTCCGCCACTCAGATAACAGGAGCTGCCAGCTATCACCTTTGACTCCAGGTTTCCTTCCCTCCTTGGAAGCTGCCGGGGCTCTGGGCCACGTATCCGCTGCCGCAAGCCCCCACCCGCCCACCACCCTTTTGACCACACAAAGGTAGGAAGCGGGAGGATGAAGATCGTCTCAGTGAGACGAGGACACTAAATCACCTCTCAGTTTATCCACTGCTATTTACACCCATATCACCACAAGAGATCATAAAAACAACAAGGCCCAGTAAACACATCAGACGAGCGATGCAAGGCTATTAGCTAATTGAATTATCTACAACACCGTGCAAAAGTCTTCAGTCATAGTTTTTTATATTTTGCTACCAAGACTTTGCCAGACTTTCTTGTAATATTTGAAGGTGGCCATTAATATTATTCCAAGCTTTTTTTTTATCCTTTGGTTACTTTTTTCACTCATTTTCAGTGGAATGGTTTTGGTTTGGTAAGCCAATGAACTGACCAACGAATCCTTCAGGCACACAACTCGAAGAGAGGGGCCAGCGGTGCAGCTACACATACCAAATAACAAATAGCAATCTAAACTGGACTTTTAGTTTGTTTTTAGCTAAACTTCTAGCTCACTTAGTAACTGTGATACCTGCAGCATGCCAGAAAGACAAATGTTCCCTCATACTTGTCACTTAAATGATGAAAAACACCAAAGTTGAGACAGTTTGATACATAAAACTACCTTTACTTTGGGCTTTAGCTAAAATCCTGCTGTACAGCGAAGAATGGTCCCTCTCAGGTCCTTTGAATACATTACTGTTCATCTATCATAGAAAGGTTTATTTTACGTCTAATAAAACTTTATTTTTCTTTAACTTCTTGTCCACCTTCATTTAAGCACAAACAGGGGACAAGGAGGAGACTGAAAAAAGTCCAAGCCCAAAAATACTGAACACCCTTCAGAACATCTGAAGAACTATTTATCACAAACAGATCTTTACAAGATTACACTAAATAGTGGCAAAATAAAAACCAAAGAATTTACAGGTTTTGCACAGTGTAACGGATGGTAATAGCACAAAGGCTCAAGATATGACATAGCAACACCACCTGTGCAATGCAAACACCACTCTCCAAGTAGCAATCTTTTTTCCCTCGTTGGAATTGTGTCAAAAAGAAATGCTGAGTCATCGCATGCTCTTCCCAAAAAATAAAAATAAAAAGGCTGTGGCCAAAAAAAAAAAAAAAAAGTCTCACACTGTCTCATCTCACAACAGAAAGTCGTGGCTGGAATGTGGGAACTCACAGGTGTTATTACCCGACCCGCTTTGCGATACCGATCAGACACTTCTGCGGCAGGCGTGATGGCATCTTCACGGCAGAGGAAAGAATGTAAACACGGTACTTGCGCTGAAAAGACAACTTGGATTAGACTTCAGACGGGGGAGGTCAAAGGTTGACAGGTAGTAAACACCTTGTTGATGAACTGGCCGCTTTGCCTTTCCTCAAGATTCAGCGGGTCATTAGCGCCTTGTAAAAGAACCACTTTGGCCTACTTTTAAACTACAGACACGAGATGTGATTGAGTGCTATAGAAGATCGAAGAAAACGGTTTTAGGGTTGAGTATTAAAGTGGCAATCTTAATCTTTAAAAAGCTTAAGATGAAGTAGGTCAGTTTCATGTCTTGATTAAAGACAATCCCAGCTTTGCCCAAGTTTCTCTTTGCACTCTCAAACCTCTTTTGTAAACAAGACGAGAAGGACTGGGAAGGGGGGGTAGTAGTCCCATTCGACGTAATAAAGGGGGGCATCAAAGAGCAACAGCAGAGACTCAGTCGGAGTATTAGATGCCACTTGGGGTTGTCAACGTGATGGCTTAGATGTAGCTGGAGAACATATCCATGGATGTAAAGCAAGCAAACAAATTAAGAGGGATGAGCTCCCACTTGGTGGATTAGTTTTAGTTTTGTGGAGACAGCTCAAAGCGACGAGAGCGTCAGGAACTTTGCACATGTAACCAACAGAAATTGTCGAAGGACTGAAGCGATGTAGCGTTGGGTAAGCCTTCACGGTGGAAGTTTATAAGGATTAATGAGGAGCAGAGCAAACCGGCTGAACTAGACAGAGCGCTTCTTATAAAAGAAGACATCAGTGATTGACGTAGTGCTTACGGCTCTTCTTTTGTCTCTCCTGTAATAAAATCACAGTGATGGCGTGTTTAAGCACATTTTGAGGACTGATGGGTGATTTTTGCCCTGTAAGGATGAAGAGCAGGTACATTTATGGGAAAAATACAGTCCACTTTTCTCTTAGTCATTATTTATTTAACAAAAACAGCAAAAGTGGAAAAGCTGAGTATGCCCCATGATTCAGCTGCTTGTAAAACACAATTTAAGATCAACACTTTGAAGTAGTCGCTTTTGTTTCATTGACAGGTCTCTTACAGGTGCCAAGATGGGGTAGCAGATAGGGCAGCAGCCAACCTGGAACCAGAAAGTCGCGGCTCGACTCCCAGCCATTCCCACATGTCGTGGTATCTCCAATTGCTACTCAAGTACCTACACAACTGCCCGCTGTTCCACCTGGGTGTATCTCACGTGTGATGGGTTAAATGCAGAGAACTAATTTCATCTTTGTATGGGAACATACAATGAGGACAACACATAGCACTTTCTTCTTCTTCTTAAATGGCTATAGATTAATTGTGGCCCACTCCTCTTTACAAATTTGTTTCAATTTGTTAAAATGTTCATGCATTTGTTACTGCACAGCTCTATTAGGTCCCACCACAGTGTTTCAACCAGGCTGAGGTCTGGATGTTGGCTGGGTCATTGCAACACCCCAATCCTTTTTTAAAAGTCTTTTTGTTGTAGTTGCTATTTGGTGATATGTTCTGGATTGTGGTCCTTTTGTACGACTTCCTTTCAGCCAAGCTTCAGCCATCAGATAATGGTCACACATGTACAGGTAACTCTAAAATACATTGGTATACTGAGGAACTCACGATCCACTCAAAGACTAAGTGTTCAGGTTGTGTAGTGGCTCAACGAGGCTAGCCTGTATAAACAAAGGTTGAATGAAAGCTGCACAACAAACCCAAATCATCACACCTCCACCACCGTGCTTGACAGTTGGTATGAGATACGTATGTTAATATGATTCTCTAAAATCATTGCTGATACGTAAAACCCAAGATCTGAAAGAGGGTGGACCGTACTTTTCCTGTGACTGTAAATCCTAATGGAGCTAAATTCCCACCTGAGTAGAAATACCCCAAACATTTCAACCCACTACTGGTTTCAGAACTTCATTCCAGACTGCAGGGACATTTACAGCAGTGGTTTCTAAGAGCCCTGAGCTCAAGAAGATCAGCAACATGAGACAACGCAAGGGTATTTTTAGGCCCACGGAAATTTGGCTCTGACACATTTACTGCGAAGGACCTCAAGAGTGATAACGCGTACAAACCGCAGTCTGCTGAGTAAAGAGGCAGCGATACTTGGAGCCACAGGAGAGCTAGGCCAATTAATGCCAAGAAGTCCTCTGAGCGTATAATCCACAACCGACTTTTATGGGGAGCAAAGCCCCCACTTCCCTCCTCTTGTGCTGATGTGGGGATCATTAATCACATTTCATATCAAACCCAATCCTTTACCGCAAAAAGTCATTCCCCTAACTGTATGATGGTCAAACAACAGACCAGTCTGTGTTTCAAAATGGACATTTTTTAATTAAATACACTAACAATATTAGGAAGATTGTAAAAGGACAAAAGACAGTTTTAGTGCTGATTTTACAAATGCCATTTAAAACCAAGCTTAAAAAAATCTTGCTCAGCAAGTAGAACTGGCACTTGAGACATGAAAGGGCAGCTGTGACGTTTGGTTTACATTATATCTTAGTGGTTTCCACATTGTGGCCAGGGGATAAGCATCGGGAGAGGTTTATCTCTGTCACAAGGCTCTATGGAATATGTAAACACTATGTGTAATCAGCGGCTGCAGTGAAATGGAGTTCAGGAGGGGTTGTGTGGGAAAGAAATGCAGGAATAAGCTGCCATCTTACTCTTTAAACCAAATAAAACAGAAGAAACTGGAGGCAAAGCTGCGGGAGTTTCAAACTTTACGCTTTGAAGGAGGAATATTTTACAACAAACTGAATCAGCAAGTGTTAACTTTCACTTTGTTTGGGATCTTATCTGATCTGAGCCATCTCTTGGCTTTACTCCGATGGTGGTGTCTTTGTATTCCCCCTGCGAGGCGGCGGCGCTTGTTTTTGTGGAAAACGCGCAATTGTTTTAGACGAAGAGGCTCTCTCTTCCCCCGTCCGGAGCCTGAGTTTTAATATGGTGTCCAAGCGAAAGTGATTAAGCATCGCAGAGCACAAACAATGCTGGCCCTTAAATCTGTGAACCCTCTTTCACCGGAGCGAATGAAAGAGCACTCTGTCTGCAGCAGCAGATGACAGACGCGAGCTTGAAGATAAGTCCTCTCCATGGGCCCTTATCCTACGGTACGCCCGCCATTCAACCAAATAAAGAAGTAAATAAATATATTTCAAACCAAACAACAGAAGCTTAAAGACACCACAAAGGAAGGATGTGAGAAAATGATCCGTTTTACATAAATAAACTAGAAGCATCAGCTTAAAGTGGAATAACTGAGCCAAAAAAGTTCAGAACAGATGACAAAGTAAAGGCAGTACAAAGAGTAAAACCTTGTACAAGCAGCTGATCACTATTAAAACCCACCAGCTGTTTGATGAGAACTTCTTACAAAGTTCGTTTCCCATAAATCACCCCGCGTTGCACATAAATTACCAACAATCACAATGTATCATGTGTGCGGCATATAAAACAATACCCCGAACTGATGCATTAGATGCACGCGGTTCCTGAAAACAGCAACACAAAAGGTTTAGGGAAAGCAGGAAACCGAGGAGGGGGTGCAGTTAACCTGCGCCAAAAGGATGCTGTTTGTACTTTAAACTATGCCGAGAGCAAGAATAGTTGTACCGAGGCAGCTTGATAAACGCTTCTTTATTAATATGACACGGGCAGTGTTGCCTAAAAACCCGTTTGCAGCTGAAGAAATATACCCTTGCACGATGAAAACACGTTCTAAATTGCACATAATTGTATATCATTTGTTGGATTATCCCAGCATTCAATAAGACAAAATGATTAGGGCTTTATTAGTCTATAACCACATGCACATCCAGACACATTAGCTAATTTGAAACAGGGAGATGGAGCGTCATCGCTGGAAAAGGGAGAGGCTGGCAAGATGACAACTTCAAGTCCCACGTCTGCAGCCTGCTGCAGTCAACAAGTCAGCGTGAGCGCCGCCATCTGACTGGGCTTTCCTTGAACTGCCCCCAAAGCACGGAGCCAAAAACAGCTATTTCTGCTGCTGTTACTGCCTCCTGCTTTCAATTTCACAACAAGTAATGGCTTCAGCGGGTTCTGCTCCGCAGACACATATGGTACCGCGTAGCTAACGCCTCCCATTGATCGCTCTGGGACGAGATGTGGGCAGGACGAGACAGAAACGGCCCCAGGAGACAGTCACAGTTATGATTGGACTTGTATGGGTCTTGTTATGACAGCCGAGAGAAGTGGGCTCTGTCGGGCCACCGCTGCAATCAGCGCACGGCTGTCGAGTGTGGAATAAACCAAGTTGGGGCCGTTCATGCTTCAATGTGATTCTTACATTTCTAAATTACAACAACTCTAATTTGAAAGACCCACCAAGTATTTGTTTAGGTGTTTATAAGTCTTTGGAAAGTTCATAAGCGAGCAGGCTACAACTGAGCTACATTTGATCTAACAGGTAAAGTTTGGACGGAAAGTAAAATGAGACTTAAATGTAAACTTTTTACAATATTGGCAAGAATAACAGCAAAAAGATTGAGCCTGTCGTCTCTATGCTAACGTCTTGACTCAACTGTCAGTAGCTATGTTTACATGGACATAAGTAATCGGATTAACGGCCATTTGGTATAAAAATATGTCATGTAAACGCCCCATTCGGATTATTCTTTGTTAATTCAGATCAACCCAAATGAATTTGTAATCCGAATGAGATGGGTGGTTCATGCCGATTCATAATCTGAACCGTGTGCGTGTAAACACTTAATCTGATCATTTGATTCTGATAGTAGAAAACTGATCTGACTGCGCATGTGCGACCTATGTCTATCTCGCGTATTTCCACTTGGCTAGATGCTAATATGTCGGGGAAGCAAAACTGGTGGGTGTGCGACAAACGTTTCTACTAGAAACTTTGAAAGAGCTTAAAATGATCTGTATTACCTGTAGCTCAATCAGGGAGTGCAGTAACGTCTCCACCGTCATTAAAACCTGGTGCGGATCCATTTTGGGCGTTCAGGTTTGTTTACGTTCATCACGGAAGTAGAACGTTTTCTGTGTTTTTTTAAGGAAAGTTTACCACCTTGTGCATGTCAGTACTTCTATTCAGAATAAAAAGCCTGCCGCATGCAAACGCTCGTCATGAACGCATTGTGCCCATGTAAACAATACATTTGGATTATTTTGACCAAACACATTTCAATCCGATCAAAGAATTTTGTGCATGTAAACACAGCTACCGAGTTCTGGTAGCGCTGCCGACAGCTGCCGTTTTTCTTTTACAAGTGTGATCTGTGCTGGCAAAATGAGTCAGGTGAGAACGGGCTGCAGAGCAACGATTGTGAAAACATTGATTTTGTTATTGTTGAGATGAGCGTAAAAACTAGTCTGTAAAGACACCATCTGGAGATTTCAGGAATTAAAATAACCCTCTTCATCTACCTTTAAATAATTTTTAACAGGTATTATTCAGAAATTATATCTGTTATCTTGTTAAGTTGAACGCGTTTCTCTGCTGGTTGCCACAGCCCTGGGAAATCCCATCTAATAAGGTTTGTCATTGTGAATAGGACTGTCATGATAACAAATTTTGCTGGGTGATTAATTGTCTCAGAAATTTTGCGATAAACAATAATATTGTTTGAAATTTGACAATAATTAATTACGGTACTGTCAAATTTAAGAAGAAATGTTGGTAATTCATATTGAGTGTAGTACCTTTTCTTGAGTATAAGACTGTTTGAACCGAAGGATGGATAGTGAGGGAGAGAGCAGCGTGTCTCTTTAAGAAAAATTAGAGGGAGGCTCCTTGACATGACATAGGTTGTCTCTCCTTCTTATATTTGATTCTCTAAATAGTGGACACTCTGTGTGGTTTGAGCTCTTTAGCATAGCATTTTTCACACAAAGCTTTTAATAAAAAAAAAAAAAAACAGTAAACAAGTTCTCAGCTACTTTTTGCAGAGAAAAACAATTTTTTAGATGTAGGAACGCGTTTCAACCATGAATTTTGGGGCTTCGACAAGACCGCTTTTTTCCCTCCGAGTTTGGCCTGTTAGCGCGTAACTTAGCTTCTCAGCTGCTGTTAACGATCCAAAATGTGATTTTAGATGGTTAAAACAGATTTTAAAGAGAAAGGAGGTATCAGTGAAGAGCACCGGAGTTGAGTCGTTTGTTATCCAGTGTCTTCAGTAGAAAGACAGAGACGAAGAAAGGATAAAGCCGATAAATGAAAATGAGGTCAATAATTTTCATTTATCGTGCGATTAGTTGATTTGTTTATTGTGACAGGCCTAATTGTGAAGCTGGTGGATTCCCCCTTTGAAGTATAGGGATAAAATTCCCGATGACATCCCTCCAGACCAAGAAAAATTGAGTTTGCAAACCGGCGTTTTGATAAAACATTTGTGGGGTACACATTGCGGTTTGGGCTGCATTAAAATTGACGGTATAAAGTTAAGAAACCTGTTAGGTGGATAATAACAGGTGCCTGCTTTATACTAGGCAGTTAAAGCGCCAAAATAACAGTTTTATCCCACTAATGTCCTTACACATACTGCTGTTGCCTTTTCTGACTGTATGACCTAGATTAAGTCATTTTTTTTCCTCCATGTCACAGAAGTAGCTCTTGTTGGATTTCCTTATCTGGCTTTGTCTGGACAAATCTTGGACACAAAGCACCCATTTTTGTGCTCCTCTCCGGAGATCCTGTTACAGCGTTCCAGACACGACGCGCTCCGCCACCAGCGCTTCTGGGAGCGCGGCGTTCGGCAGGGGCAGGTGAGATTAGCTGCTTCCACGGCTTCAAACATATGATACATGTGGACTCCTTTACGTCTCAGAGCTGGCTTTTGTGCGGCGAGGTGATCAGCGGGGTGTCAAATGATGTCATGCTGTGAGAGTCCACAATACTAACCAGAGAACATATACAAGGTAACATGGTTGGGGTTAAAATCCCCCGATATTTTTTTAGCTGTAATATTTGTACCAATTTGTACCTGTTAGAATTTACAACCCTATTAATGTATGTTAAGTTAAAACAAACCAACACATTTA
Organism: Hypsolebias martinsi; assembly: GCA_031762355.1. Lineage (NCBI taxonomy): Eukaryota > Metazoa > Chordata > Actinopteri > Cyprinodontiformes > Rivulidae > Hypsolebias > Hypsolebias martinsi. The sequence continues at coordinate 23,245,459 of JARVGQ010000001.1, read as the reverse complement.
AATTGAATTAATCTTCAACACACGTCTATAGCGTGTGGATATGGAAGTCTTGAAAGTCTTCGGTGACTTTATTCCTCCTGTGTTAAGGACAAAACGTAAGAGGTGCGAGGCAAGAGGGAAACAAGACCAAAGGAGAAAAAGAGTAGTGTTCGCTGACCTCATTCTGACAACAAGCCCGGGAAGAGTCTTTTCTTGGAATCGTTTCGCAAGAGCACTGTTGTTTATACAGGTGGTGTGCGAGCCGAGCGAGATATGCAGAGAGCGTGCATTTTGCAACACCTCATTATGAATACTAAACACAAGCGGCGTGTCAAACCACACAGGGGTGCACATACGGAGTCCAAAAAAAGCAGCTTGGGTTTAATTTTTAGTTTGACATTTGCAGGAACGGGGATTATTTTGTTTGCCGGAGACCAATTCATCCCCCCCCCTCTGTTTAAGTTTCAAAGTCACGTTCCTTCACACGATCCAGGGGCTATCGCACACTCATATCCTCCGTTTTCATCCACTGGGGGCTCACCTCCAGGAATGGACGCCTCTGGTTGGCCTCAGTGTTTGCCTGAGGGGCGGTCTCCTGCAGCAACATCCACTTGGCCAGAGTTCAGCCCTGTGGAGGGCCACAATAGCCCAAAGGTGGCTGTCCAGACCATTGTTTATGTAACAGCACACTGCTGCCAGGGTAAAGGGAAAAGACAGCGGAGAAACTTGCTCCCTGCACTCCAAACAACATTAACAGCTAACGCCAACCGCCATTTTGCATAAAACTGTTTATCAAAGTTAAAGAAATAATCATTCCAAAAGAAAAAGCTTTATACAAGCAAAATAACAGATGTGCAAAGTTTTATTGACAGTCAGGTTAAGACTAGTTTGTTTTCAAGGTGTGCCTCAGTTAAAACGTAAGAGTGTTTGGTTATAATATTGCTACAAATTTTTATCGTACTGTTCCTGCGGTTGAGAAAGTTTTTAATGGTTTACCAGCAAAAGTACAAGATAGTCCTCTCCCTCCGGTTAATGCAAGCTGTTAGTAATTTATGAATAATGACTGAAGAAGAAAAAAAAATATATAAAAAAAACAATATTTTTTTTTCCATTAATGGAAAAACAAATGTGTCCTAGCTACCATAAAAGTGTTATCCATATATACTTTTATGTTATTATATTGGCAATGAACATTTTTATCAAGCCACAAGATTTACCGTGTCTTCCAGTAAAATCGAGAGGAGCTTCCCAGACAAATCCCCGGCTAAATAAGTAGCTGATATTAAAGTTTGGGGTTCCCAACAGTACTTTATAAAGCAGAGAACAGAATTACTACAGTATTTCTACAGTAATTTTTGATCAAATTATCATACCACCATAATGATACAATTTTTTTATAAACACTAAACCTGTTTTAAAACCTTTTTTTCCTGCTAGCAAAATAAAATGGTAATCATGACTTTGTTACCAGAGAAGTGTCATTGATTATTACTCTAAAGGTCTTGAAAAATAAAAATATTTACAACAACCTAAGAATAACCATGTTTACCGGTGAAATAAACAACCAACTAGAGGCTAGCTACTGAAGCTAATGACCCAACAAATTTACTAGCTAACAATGATTTGAAGATCCCAGTATTAGTTAACAAAGAACAGAAGGTCAGAGAACATGGAGTACTTTTATTTTTGGTACAGTACCAGAGTCAAATTTGCTGTTTTCTTTTCATTCAACCTTTATTTAGGCAAGTTAATCTCATTGAGCCTCGAGGACTCATTTACAAGAGAGACCTGGCTACTATAAGTATTTTATGGAAAATCAAATCCCCCCGTAACACAAATACATTGTATCCATAACTCAGGTTTTTAATAACCTAAAATTAGCGTTTCCACTATCCAGAAAGCTGTTGTCATATCAACAAACATTCTGGATGTCTCAATGTACTTTATTTATTTTGTATAATTAGAACATGCTACTGATGCCTCTATCTATCTATCTATCTATCTATCTATCTATCTATCTATCTATCTATCTATCTATCTATCTATCTATCTATCT
>JARVGQ010000001.1:23221924-23236662 GCA_031762355.1 Hypsolebias martinsi | reverse complement strand
AGACGTGACGGCCGCCATGTTGGTTTTAGTTTCGTTTTCGGCCGCACCGGGAGCCGGTCCCGGTAACCGGCTTTTTCAGTATCCGGCCGGTCCGTTAGAACGGAACTAAGCCGGATACCGAGAACTACCTGTATTTAAAATGACACTACGTACAAAAAACTAGACAAAAAGCCAACAGTACTGAAAGCTTCATCACCCAACACTTTGGATGTATAAAATAATACAGTCCAATGCTTTGACTGCATTACTATCCAGACCTTCAGAAATCACTTTTCTTCTTCTCTTAAGAATAAAACCTCTGTCCTGACAAGAGCGTGGAAAATCTGAAAACATAGAAGTACCCACTCCATGCCAACAGGTGGTAACAATATCAGTATTAAGGACAACATATCAACGCAAAGTACAAGAAGGACTGGAGCGTGGCAAGTGAGTCTTTAAACAATTATAACTTGTTTTTAATTGACTTTATATATAGATTCCTCTCAATATTCAACTCTTTTAGCAAAGTGGTGAACACTAGCATTAACAAAGACGAGATAAAGTTATCCAGATGTAGACAAAAATAAATAAAAACACTGTTGCTTTCAGTTTTTATGTGCAGGCGTGTTCATTTATTATGAGTTTTTCCCCAGTTATCAACATATGTGTAGTATTTTTAGCCTCCTGCTGTTCTTGAAGTCTTTTAAAACTGAGGTCTCAAGGGTCATTTTGACCCAAGGGCAGCAGGAGGGTTAGGAATGTGATGCAAATGTACAAAATGTACTGAAATTATGGCAGAAGCAGTGAAGCTTGTAGCATTACTGTGTTTTTCTGCTGTTTCAATGTACAGTATTATTACTGACAATACTGTTACTGCACTATGTCTACAAACATAAACGTTAGGTTAACTGGCTACTCAAAAGTTGTCTCGTACTGTGAGGGTTGAGCGTCAAAAGTTTGACTCGACAATCAACATAATAACTAAATAACTGATTGGATTCATTGGGTTCATAGACAAATAACTGTGTATCATCAGCATAACAATGAAAATTTATCCCAGAAAATTGACTCATTCACTGCTAGAGATATGTAGGTAGAACTTTAAAAAGAAAGAAAAAAAAATATTTTTTAGCTTTTAATGTACTAACAGATCAATGTTTTAATACCATGATGTCCTCATCAGGTCAATTATTATGTGTGTTTTGTATAATATTAGAGAAGCATGTATTTTTAACAGTGTGTGTCAATTGTTTAGTGCAGGGGACCCCAGCACGGGTCCTTGAGGAACACCATCCTGCATGTTTTAGTTGTTTCTCTGCTCCAACACACCTGATTTTAATCCATGGTGATTAACAGGCTTCTGCAGAATACTGATAATAAAATCACTGAATCAGGTGTGTTGGAGCAAGGAAATAACTAAAACGGTGCTGGATGGTGTTCCTCAAGGGCCAGGGTTGGGAACCACTGGTTTAGTGAAAAATAAATGTAAAGAACTGCTGCCTTTAGGCGTTTTAGGTTTGGTGTGTTCTCTTTACAAAGTTAAAAGTAACCAAGAACCTTGCTGTGCCCCCAGTATGACTCTTTTTTTGTTGTATTTACCACCCTCCACCTCTTTGTGTATCATTGTCTTCCCTTGCAATGAGGTTTTAGTCAAGTGTCTTGTGGTTTTCTTGAACCTTCCACACAGAAGGCCTGCCCGTTCTTAATTATTCTTAGATGGTAGATGAAAAAGGGTCCTTTTTTTATTAGCTCAGCAGCAGTTCCCTCATTCATAATAGTTGGCACTAGTTTCGTTCTGCCTGCCAGAGCTCACACCCGACCATTTTCATTTTCCTTCATCCATTTGTTTCATTCATGTCATGAGTTTGGCAGGGGCCCGCGATGTTTTCCTGATGGCCGTCAACCTTTCAACACCCTTCTTTTGAGTCGCAAACTCCCATTTGTGGCTTTGTTTTGGATAAGGGTGAAGAAAATGCAGAAACAACAGTTCACACTGGTTTGCATCAAAGCAGAGCTGTCTGAGAGGGTTACAGTAAAAAAAAAAAAAAAATTAACTGTAATCCAACTCCGAGCACAAAATACATGTACTTGAGAAGTTATGTGAAGTACAGCTGGTGTGCTTTCGGCTAGAAATGAGTTCACACATTTAAACTTGTCCGGTGAGTTTCAACGTTTGATTAGACCTAAAGTTACAAAGAACTGTTACCAAAAATGTCGGATGGTATTTTCTAGTTTGTAATCCCTTCAGTTTGTAGAGCAACTTTGTACAATGCTTTTCCAACATTTGTTCAACCTGCAAAGCTTCAAGAAACAAAACTATCATCTTGCAACATCTGGTAACGCAACAGCAACACAAAACCACTGTTTTCCAATCACTTTGCTAAATTTACCAACCACATCTGCATGCGTCTGAACCCTTACGCCCAAACGGAGTTCACATATGGGAGTCAAAACACTCAAACCTATCGTACATACAAACCACAGAACTGCAACCTAACCCGCAAACCCCCAACCAGGATTCCCAGTGTGGACACAGACAAGATGCCTACTGCCTCTCTGACCGAGGCGGCGTCCATCAGCTCCACTCTGAGGGAAGGCTGGCTGGACAGAGGGCAGAGCAGAAAAGTCTCCTGTGGCGGTCGGCTCGGCGAGATGGGCCGGAGGATGGCTGCACAGTGGATTAGGGACACAGTGGCCCATTGTTAATTGGGCGCCATGTGTGAAAGCTACAGAGAGATTAGTGTGTACAGCTGCTGCCATTTGTCATAACTGCCTTTAACAAGACACATATGGCAACCCTGAGTTACAGCCAGAAGTTTTACAGAAAAAAAAGTGGAGGAAAAAAAATGTTTTGAGGGGTTTTACAGAACAGACCTGTATATACAAGCTAATGAAGACGATCCTGGGAAACACCAGGCACAATCAGGCACAGGGAGAAATCATGAGGTTACCCATTAGTCTGTTGGAGTTTTTGTCACAACTTCTATAAAAAAACTAATCCGGTAAAGATGTGAGATTGCCAGTTTGAAACAATACTGTAATTGCGAGGGAAAACCTGCTGTTGCATCATAGCCATGTTGGATTGAGCTCAAATTAGACAGAATCTGTGTTTTATTTAGATAAGCCAAGGGGAAAATACAAACCAACTGTTTAAGCCAGATGACCTTTCGTAAACCAGATTTACTTTTATACCTCGTTATGAAAGGGTTTCTGGGGTAAAGTTGTTCTTTGGTAAGAATCCGCAGTGTAATTGTTGGTTGTAGGTATGCACACATGTTGGAGGCCTAATTACAATCTAGACATGGTAAATCTGGAACAAGCTCTTAAAAGACTCTCACTTTCAGTGTTTGCCTCACAGATGTTAAACCACTAAGGAGTTCCTGCTCGCTCATTTTAAACATAGTCTCTTTTTAAAACTGTGCCGTTGGTGAGAAATGATTTGGGTGCAGATGATTTGTTTCTGAATGCAGAAGTTTAGAGGTGTATGTAAGCAAACATTTCCATCAGCGTGGATAAGAAGAGGTTTTTCTAAAAGTTAAAGGGGAGCCAGGAGACTAGGGGTTTTAGAAGACACCACTGTAACTAGTTCTGCTAGGTCTTTTAATATAAAGGGATAACTCTGAACAGCACATGGCTGACCTCTATAGTAGTCGTAAACTAAAGGCTTTATGACTATTTTATCTGCATAGTATTTACTTTTAAAAGTGTGAATGTTTATGAAGCATTCACATTATCGTGATTCTCTTTTCTTCTGTACATTTGTCAGCATCTTTCTCGTTCCACAATTTTTGTGCTATTTCAACAAATCATAAATCAAAACGTTCGGCTCACAGAAAATGAATTGAGCTCATTTTACAGCCTTTAAATCTTTAGCTTTGGCTTCAAATATTTGACCTTTTACTGCTCCTTTCACTTTTTGTTCTGGTTCAGCTTCTTTCAGCTTCCTTGTGCAAATTTAAAAAAAAAAAAAAAAAAACGGATACTTTCAGCTGTTTATTCAGCTGTTTTGTGCTCCTTTCAGCTTCATTCTGCCAACTTCAACATTTTTTTAGCTTCTTGTAACTTATTTCTGTTAATTTCACTTGTTCTGCTCCTTTTAGAAAGTTTCAGCTATTTCAGCTACTAAGGTACTTAGCTTTTTAGCTAATTCCACATTTTTGCACTCATTTAAACTTTTTTCAGCCTAATTCAGCAGAATTGTGTTCTCTCCACTTTCTGCTTACTGTTTTTAGCCATTACAGTATTCAGCTTTTTTGTGCTGATTTCAGTTTGTTTTTTTTCTCCCCATAAATGTTTTGCTTTTTGTGCTCATTTCTGCTTCGGCACACATGTGCTCTCCCCACTTCCTTCTGGTAATGTAAGCTTCCTTCTACTTTTTTAGCTGCTAGTAAGCTATTGGGATTTTGTGTGTGTGTGTGCAAATTTCTGCTTTTTTCAGATAATTTCCAATTTTTTGTGCTCATTTATGCCTCGTGCGGTCTAATTGGACACAACTGTGTTCTCTTAACTTCCTTTTGGTAATTTAAGCTTCTTTTTGCCTTTTCAGCTATTTCTTGCTTATTTCAGCTTTTTTTTAGTTAATTTACTAATTTATGTGCTCATTTCTGCTTATTTAAATCAAATGCCGCAATATATGTTATTTCTGCTTTCTTCTGCTAACTTAGGCTTATTCTTCAATTTCAGATACATTTCAGCATGTTTTAGCTAATTTCAGCTGTTTTTCAGCAATAAGTATTCACACTGCATTTTTGCAGGAAATGCAATTTCTCTAGTTAAAACTTACATATGTCAATTCACATCAAATTGAACTTAAAAGTAATAATTGTACATTTTATAGTTTAACTTTTGTTGTAGGTCGCAATTTTTTTTTTTTCATTTTTGCCACACTTGAATCAATTTTTATGTTCATGCAAAAAAATAATCCAAACAAAGTATGTTAGGCGTGCACATTTTCTGTTCTGGAGATAATCAGTAACATCTGCTGTTTTTGTGTTTATGACATGTTCGATTTTCATCCTGTTTTCCTCCACAAGGCTACACTGCACAAAGAGTTGTCTTTTCCTGGTTAAGTTTGCCTCTTTCTTTTCCTGAATTAATACGAACTTTCTTACAAAACTGTTTAAAAAAATAAAACATTTCATTAAGACCACCCAAGTCAAAGTTCATTTCCATTGCACTCAAGCTGCACCGATTACAGTTTTAAAGCCAACTAAACTTTTTTTTTTTTTTTTTAACTTCTGACTTGATTGTTTTGATTTTAATAGAATTAACATTCATTTTTACCCCACCTTTGCACAATGACCACTGGAGATAGACGCCGGCATGGAAAAGCAGGTAATGATTGGAATTTTATTTTGTGGTTTCTGTGTAAATTAAAAACTGTGTTTATGTTAAAATGTAAAGAAAAAAAAAAGGGGAGGATTTAGTGTGATAAGAGGTCAAGCTTTAAATTGGCATTTTCTGGTCACAACCCAATATAGTTGAACACCGATATTGGTTTTAAAACATCAGCTATTGTCCAAAATGCAGAACAAAGTATGAAGCATACTTATGGTACAATAAGTACCATATTTTCCAGTGTACAAGTTGCAGTGTTTTTTTTTGCATAGATTTGTCAGTCCTGAGATTTATACGCCGAATCGACTTATATATGTTCACCCCACCAATTTCTAAGAGCTGCAACAGCGAGTCCTCCCGCAGTCGCTTCACTCAGCTGGTGCAGGCGGAGGAACGCTGGAGAGCTAGCGGCTCTGGCCGTGATGGATGGCGCTGCACCACCCAGGCGAAATGAAGCTGTTCTGACCATTAAATAAACGCATAATAAACACGACGGGTCATCGATGACACGTGATAAATGGGACTTATACACCAAAGCGGCATAAACATTTTTTTCCTCTTCATGATGCTTTTTTTGACTGATGTGACTTGTACTCCGGAGCGACTTATATGCCGGAAAATATGGTAAATCAGCAATAAATATGAACAACTATAAACAATTAAGTTTATTAACGTTGCTTGTACAGTAAGAGACAATATAGTTTGCCTAACCAGGAATAAAATCTTGTAGGAAGAAATAGGTTTTAAGTCTTAATTTACATGCGTGAGTAAATTAAGGCTGTTCACAGATTAACAGATGTGACTGAGTGGTTAGAGCAGTCATCCTCTGATGCAAGAGTTGGGGTTTCCGATTCCACCAGCAGTAACATGCTGAAGTCTCCCTGGGCAAGACACCGAACCCCTCATTGCCTCCAGTGTGTCTCATTGGTGTATGAATATGATAAAGCACTGATTATTATTTGTATAGATTTAGTAGAGTGCTGTATGAATGGGTAAATGAGGGCAAGATTGTAGTGTAAAGCACATTGAGTATCTTGATAAGATAGAAAGGTGCTACAGAAGTACAGTCCATTTACCATTAAAGACCACCACCAAAATGACTATAATCTTTATTTTTGAGTCTGGATCTAGGAATGCCCACGAGTCCACAAGCAGACCTCAGAGGGTGTCGAAGTTCAGAAAAGTACAACGGTGCCACATCATTAGGACTCTCAACAACAAAAACCCAGGGGATCTTCTGCTGCTCGACAGTTGGGTCTTCAAAACTTGGCAGCTTTTTGCAAAGTCAACCTGGCATATGTGAGGGAGGAGAGGAACTTCTCTGACAACTCAATGGGGTGCCGATGAATCCAACCCAAGCAGGCCATTCCCAAGCTCCCAAACACCACATCCTCTATACGATCCACCGTATCGACATTAGAAAGAAATCCTCTGGGGGATTTGCCCCCACCTCCTTAGCCCAAACAACAACACCCAAAAGTAAATTTTGCACAGCAGTGTGATGGCGGGGGCCCTCTTTCTCTTTCCCCCCATCTAGCTCGGGAACTTGTCGAGCCGTCACGGCGATGGGACGTACTGTACCGTCAAACAAAAGAAGAGACACCCATCACTCTGGGCCGCGGATCGACCCTGTCTGGACTCAAAAGACTTTGATGGGGGCAAAGAAGAGTGTGTGTGTATGTGTGGAGTGGAGGGGGTGCTGCACAGAAAAGTCAGGGTCTCCTGGGAAACCACTGTGATTGTCTGTTCCTGCCCTAAGTCTCCCCCCCACACCATAACACCCCTTCCCATTTTCTCTCCCCTTCATTAGTTGTTGGCTAAAAGGAAGTGGCTTTTGCATGAAAGTCTCATTCTGATACTTGAGAGCTTTTCTCCTGACTGACTTGAAAAAATGTCACCAAAGGGAAAAAAAAAACATCCTCATACAAGTTTTCTCTCCATGACTTTTGTGTGTCCTGTCTGAACCTTCTTATCCTTCCTTTCACTGCAGATCCTGCTGTCTTACTTGATCAGTCTTGCAGGCAGATGGGACAACGCTAAGTTTTTTGGAGGGGGTTGCATTTTTTTCGGCAGTTACGCTACTTCGACAGAAAATAAGAGAGCGCAGTCATTGGATGAAGAAGCTCAGGCAGCGGGTGGAGGGTCTGCTTTGTGAGCAGAAGGACAGTGAGGTGCGGTGTAGCGATTGGGATAGGAATGAATGTACCCATTTGTCTTCATTTGGTGGGACTGGCAGACAGGGGTGGTGGGGTGGGAAATTTATCCGAGGGAGGGGGAGTGGGAGGTGTTGGTCCTCCAGTCAAGTGGCCTCGGGGGGATTTGAAATGCATTTGGGGGTCCTCTCCAAAAGCCTGGGAAAGTGTGGGGAGGCTGAGATCTTAACCATGGACTAATGACACAAACCAAAGTCCTTCAATAAGAGCCGAAAACGCAAAACTTAAGTCTCCTGAAAAAAAAACAACTTACAACGCAACGTCAAAGAAAGACCTTGTCCCGCTTTTTTCAAACAAACCTAACAGCGCAAACTGTGACCCGAGTAATTTAAACACGCTGTAGCAAAGCTAACGAGGGAGTTGTAAATTCAGTCCAAAAAAAAAAAAAAAAACCATCCACATCTCTCTGTGGCCTCTGCTCTGAGTTGTCTTGTTTCCATGGAGATTTATGTACACAGGGAGCACAAAAGAGGGCTAAGGAGGTAAGACGGCCTGTTTAGGCCTTGAGGTATTTGCTCGAGCGAAGCCCCCGCTGCTAACACAAGCCTCGTACTGAGCCGGGCAACCTGGCCGCTCTGCACCCAGGTCAGCGTTTGAGAAAGAGCAGCAGGGGAAGTCAGACAGATCCCGCAAACAAGCAAAGATCCCGGAGAGGAAGGTAAAGGCATTAAGAGAAACAGAAACTAAGCAAGCAAGGAAAGACTGCATTGCGAAGCATAAATAGCTCCTGGCTTTAGAGAAAAAGGATCGGAAAGGCATTTAGTGGGAAGCGGAAATCAATAAGGCAAGCGGTGAAGCTGGGAGGGAGTTCTAAGTGGATTAGATTGAGAGAAAGTGTTCGATAAGGTTATGGCTTTGAGAGAGACGTAGGCTAGACACCGCAGGCTCTATTGCATACTAATAAGAAACACAGAGTGGAAGCTAAGCGCGGGGTTGTGCAGTTCAACGTGAAGCCCTTTTTTTTTTTTTTTTTTTTGTCTATATAGCTTTTCTTGGGATTTGTGGTTTGTACTTTTTTATATTTATTTTACGATGAGAAATTTATTTCCAAAAGCTATTCAGATCTGTTCTCTTAGTATAACTTCACTCGACAAACCTGCAAATTAAAAACAGGCTGAATAACTTGGCGTAAGCTTTCGTACGTTCTTCTCGCTACAAAGTTTTGTTTCACACTTCTGGCGCAAGTCCAGCCGTTTCTCTGGCCGGACGCCTGGACTCAGGACAGCTGTCGTGGGTCGCAGGCTTGAGCCAGGGAGCGAGCGAAGGGGAAGAAAACTCCGAGAAGGGAGGAGCGAGTCTTTTGGCTGGGCAGCGAGCGTGCCACGGGGGTGATTTCTGATGGCAGAGGAGGATAAGGCGACGAAGGGAGGGGGACGGTGCTTAGTCACAGACCTCCACTGTGACCCAGAAGGTCAGACCTCCACATAGAGCGTCCGGCTGAAGCCTCTGAGGCAGCCGGGCGGAAAACAAGACGCAAACAACTACCCCACGCAGGGCGGCGAGCAGGCGATGGCCGGTCGCGAAAATCCCGACCCGGCCAGAGGGATCGGAGCGGGGTGGGAGGAGAGGGCATGTGCCGCCTATTACTCCCCCTCACTTAGGCCAGTGAACCAAGGGACCACCAGCCAGACCAGAGGAGGAGGCCGGAGGGAGGAGTGGAGACAAACAGTTGCCAAGAGACCACAAGTGATCCTCCGACCACTGCAGTTTGACCCTGATTGAAGAGGTCAACGAGGAGCGCTTATGAGCCGAGCTCCCCCAACCACCAACACCACCCCTGACACAAAGTCTTCCTCCTCCACGTGCCCCCGAGCCTGCGACTGTGCGCTCCCACCGATCTGTTTTGCTCAATTAAACTTCAGAGGACACCCTGCCACATCCCGCCGCAGAGGTCCCGACCCCTAGGGGGCCAGAGGTTAACGCCGGCGATTGTAAAACACAGTCTCCATTAACGTGTCAGCCCCTTTCCAGAGGTAATCTATCCGTTTCCTCAAACTATCACGACGGTGTGAGGGTGGATGGGGGGTGGAGAAGTTACAAAGTCAAGGTAATGATGTTTTATGGCCGTGTAAACTTTCAGCAACGGAGTAATGGGAAAACTGCACGACCCCCGACTCCGTCAGTCTCCCAACAGACCGGCCGAGCCATCTTTCTTCTTCTGAAAGTGACAGAAACGTGTCGAGGCGTTTAAAACGACAGGGACTGTTGGGGAGAACGCTTATCATACGCTTGCAAAAACAGCCAATAATTCTCAAGTTTCATGTTTTATTAACTTGAGCAGAACATCCAGATGTACACCCGCCCCCCACACACACACTGAAGCTGTTCAATAAAAAGGGACGAGCAGCTCAACAAAGACGCAAACACAAAACGAAGCTTCAACCTCGACACGTCCCGACACGACGAGTACCTACATGCCTTTTTGCAACTATTTCATCAAGCTGTCAAACTAGATATGTAAAATATGAGTGCAGGTGTGGAGCGGCGATAACTCAAGGGAGCGGGGGTAAAGAAAGAGTACTTTTAGTTTGATCAGATAACAATAAAAGACTGCAGAGTGTGTGAAGCCAGGACTCTGTTGAGCTGCCAGTTGGCACAATGGCTGCCCTCCCGCCCCTCCTCCTAATACCCCCGGCCCTCAGCCTGCTTCCCAGCGGGCATTCATCTGGGCATGCACATGGGTGCTGCAGTCCGGTCTGCGCCCCACAACAAGGGGGTGAACTCTGCGAGTGCCCTCTCAAAGTCCACCCAGGACTCTTGCTGCCAACCGGCTGACCTCTCTCAGGCAGGGATTTACACCAAGCGGCTAAAATAAGCTAAATAACTTCGGCGAACACAGAGAACAATCTACTGAGCCAAAATAAAAAGACTGAGCACGTTTTGTTTGCAGTTTCTAGCCGTTCGCTCGAACACTAGATCCCCTTTCACTCGGAGCCGATTTGCTAGTTTCTTTGTGTTTGATTGTATGTTTGTTTGTTTCGTGCAGTCACAGCGGAACAAAGGCAGCGGCTTCCATTCTGCCACCGTTACCAAAAAAAAAACAAATTTCCAGCATGCCCACTGCAATGCGGGTGCCAACCAACGAATCAAAGGCACGCTGCAAGCAGACAAAGAGGGTTCGATGCCAACCTCCGAGCCTCTAAAACCCATCACCGGTGACTCGCCTGCCTGCCTCCCTGGCACCGCTTTGGAACAAAATGGCGTCGCGCCGCACGCCACCACAACATGGCTGCACTCTCTGGGTTTGGGCGCCTCTTAAGGAGTGAAGAGGAAAAACAAAAAGGAAAAGAATCGCACTTCATCCCTGTTAGTAAAATAATGCTGTTAGAATTAGAAAACAGTTTCAGTCAAGTGAAAGTGCCAGATTGTTAAAATATAATCACAAACGTCTCCTTCAGCCGTCAGAGGAGGTTCATGACGCTCCATCCTACCAAAATAAAAGTTTTAGTGCCTGCAGCTGGATACTGTGGAGGCTCAGTTACATTATTCATTTAGTTACATTGTCGCTTTAGTTACGGTACATTAACCCTGTACTTACATTTTTCATTTAGTTACATTATTGCTTTAGTTACATTAACCCTGTACTTACATTTTTCATTTAGTTACATTATTCATTTAGTTATATTATCGCTTTAGTTACATTATTCATTTAGTTACATTATTCGTTTAGTTACATTATTTGTTTAGTTACATTATCTCTTTAGTTACATTAACCCTTTAGTTACATTATTTGTTTAGTTACATTATTTGTTTAGTTACATTATCTCTTTAGTTACATTATCTCTTTAGTTACATTAACCCTTTAGTTACATTATTCATTTAGTTACATTATTTGTTTAGTTACATTATCTCTTTAGTTACATTAACTCTTTAGTTACATTATTCATTTAGTTACATTATTTGTTTAGTTACATTGTCTCTTTAGACATTAACCCTTTATTTACATTATTTATTTACATTAACCCTTTCATTACATTATTTGTTTAGTTACATTATGCCTTTAGTTACAGTATTCCATTAATTACAGTATCCCTTTAGTTACATTATCCATTTAGTTACTTTTTGTCTTTAGTTGGATTATGTCTTTAGCTGTATTATATCTTGAGTTATATTGTGACTTTAGTTACACTATTAATTTAAATTATTCCTTTAGTTACATTATGACTTTAGTTATATTATGCATTTAGTTACATTATGCGTTTAGTTACAGTATGAGTTTAGTTACATTATTCATTTAGCTACATTATTCCTTTACTTACATTATCCATTTAGTTACATTTTGTCTTTAGTTATATTATCCCTTTAGTTACATTATTCATTTAGTTACATTATGTCTTTAGTTACACTATTCAGTTAAATAAATTATTCCCTTAGTTACATTGTGTCTTTAGTTACACTATTCAGTTAAATTATTCCTTTAGTTGCATAATGTCTTTAGTTACACTATTCAGTTACATTATTCCTTTAGTTACATTATGTCTTTAGTTACATTATTCCTTTACTTACATTATCCATTTTGTTACATTTTGTCTTTAGTTATAATATCCCTTTAGTTACATTATGTCTTTAGTTAAATTATGCCTTTAGTTACACTATTCAGTTAAATTATTCCTTTTGTTACATTAATCACTGTGAAATATCACACCATGTTGCTGCTGATCTGTTTCATGTTGCTGATCTGTTCCATGTTGCTGCTGATCTGTTCCATGTTGCTGCTGATCTGTTCCATGTTGCTGCTGATCTGTTCCATGTTGCTGTTGATCTGTTCCATGTTGCTGTTGATCTGTTCCATGTTGCTGCTGATCTGTTCCATGTTGCTGTTGATCTGTTCCATGTTGCTGCTGATCTGTTCCATGTTGCTGCTGATCTGTCCCAAACGCTAGCCCGTTTGCCTAGGAAGTCCGGTTCGTTTGGGGAGGTGTGAACACGCCATTGAACTCTGTCACGGAACAAACAGGCGAACTCTGGCCCCCACTAAAAACCCATGTCTCGGTCTGGTAGAAGAAAACTCCAGCGCGGTTCGAGTACATTGTGAATGCAACCAGACCGGGCACCGCTCTTTAAGCAGGAAGTGGAACTACAGCGCAGGACAAACAAACACGCATTTCTCTTACCTCATATGGAGCCGTCAGCTGCTTTGTGTGAAAAACAACATTCTCCATGTTCTTCTGCCTCATCTTCCACTCATGCCGAGTCCACTGTTGAAAAATTACAAAATGGAACTCCTAAAACTTGATGCCGCTCCATTTTTGCTTTTATTTCCAGAAGAAGAAGAAGAAGAAGTGTATGTGTTGTTTCTTTCGAACAGGTTGGTTCGAACAGGTTGGTTCGAACAGGTTGGCTTGACTGCACAGTGCAGTGTGAATGCAAACCGCACCAGCTCAAATGCAAACAAAATGTTGTGAATATTGGTCCCCAACCGAACTGAGACTACCAGACTATCAGGTGTTTAAACAACCCAAGGGAGGGTCCAGCTACCCTGCAGAGAAACTCATTTGAACCTCCTGTGTCCACAATCTCATTTTTTCAGTCACTACCAGAGTTCATGACCAGAGGTGAGGGGAGGAACGTAGACCGACCAGTAAACAGAGAGCTGTGTCTTACAGCTCAGCTCCTCTTCACCACAACGGACCGGCACATAGTCTGGTGCAGATGCTTCACCAATCCGTCGGTCAATCTCACGCTCCATTCTTCCCTCACTTGTGAAAAAAACCCTGAGGTACTTGAGCTCCTCCACTTGAGGCAGAACCTCACCCAGCCATAATGCTCTGCTTGTGACCTTGACACTCAGACAATAATTCTGAGTGCCGCAATGCTGGACAGGACAAGGGGAGAAAAATAAAAGAAAGAATCTCGACCCGAAGAGAGCAATCCACTCTTTTCTGTCTGAGGACCAGGACCTCACATTTGGAGGAGCTGATTCTCATCCCAGCCACTTCACACTCAGCTGTGAGCCACTCCAGTGAGAGCTGGAGATCACGATGACACCAACAGGACCACATCATCTGCAAAGAGCAGAGATGGAATCCAGAGGCCACTGAACCAGACTCCCTCCACCTCCTGGCTGCACCCAGAAATTCTGTCCATAAAAGTTCTGAACAGAACCGGTGACAACGGGCAGCCCTGAAGGGGTCCGCCTTACTGCTGGCAATGAGAATCAAACTGTCGCACCGACTGTACAGAGACTGAACAGCTCGTAACATCGAGCCCCCAATCCCATTCTGTTGGAGCTCCACCCACAGTGTACCCTGAGGAACACGGACAAATGTCTTCTCCAAGTCCACAAAACACATGTAGACCGGACTGGCAAACTCCCATGACCCCTCGAGGACCCTAGTGAGGGTAAAGAGCTGGTCTAGCTATTTTCTAAAATAAGTAAATATTTGAGTTTCTCATTCGGTTATTGAAAAAAATTCCACTGAACATTCAAAATATTCTTGTTTCTGTCACCAAAGTCTTTTATTAGTTAAAACGTTTTTCCTTTGCCTCTGTTTTTGTAACTTTACTGTTTTTCACACAGTTTGTGCATTTTCACACAAATTCAAATCCCATCTGCAGAAATGTGGATTTCTTCTGCTGCAACTCTTTGCCTCCATGCAAACCATTCAAGGAGCAGGGGTGATTTACTTTTCAGTACCTAATGATTTTATTTATGTTTATGTATAAAATATTTTGAAAGAGTTTATTCAATCATAATAATTCACACAATTATCATAAAAAATGTTTGACTTTTAGTTTTTTAAGGTTTTAATTCCACCTGGATTGGCCTCTAGATGGCACTAAGTCATAAGTGAACCTGAAGCTTTGTGTGAGTGTGTAATTAAAAGGTGAATGATAAGTTTTTGCTTTAATTAAACGCCCTAGGAGCCAGTAAACTCAGCGTGCGGGGTCGACGTAGATGTTTTTTTTTTTTTTTTTTACACGAGGTCCAGTGTCTCCTAAGATCAAGGCAGCTCGAGCTGCATCTGCTCAGTGAGAGGTGAGACTCTGCTCAGGAAATCCATGTCAATGAATAAACGATGGGTCCATAAAAACAGCTGCTCCACATATTCTTTCAGTTAATAAAACATTTAAAAAAGAAGCTGAAACACAAACGAACAAAATTATAAAATACTGATCAACCAGAAACAAACGTCTAGTTTCTTATTACAGGTAGTCCTCGACTTACGAACGGGTTTCGTACCTACAAACCGTTCGTAACTCGATTTT
>JARVGQ010000001.1:23145632-23162940 GCA_031762355.1 Hypsolebias martinsi | reverse complement strand
ATAACTTTTAACACTTTTCATTTAATATAAGTTAAAGTGCTATGCATTTTATCTAGCTGTTAATTAATTTATGTCACCAGCTCTTACAGCTGTTGCACATTTTTTGTAGCATATAAGCCTAAATAAGAGGGTTATGTTCTGACAAAGGAACGTATATAAAATATCGGTTATCGGCCAAATAAATTTTACCATATCGACATATTCGATATCGACTAAAAATCCAATATCGTGCATCCCTAGTTCAGCTATCTAATATCCGATAAACTGCAGGTTTCAGTAAGTGTGCTGCAAAACGTGACGGAGAGTCGTGCCGTACTTTAATTACTATGATCATTAAAACTTTACATCCATTTACATTTAGATGAACGCCATTAAACTGAAACTGAAATGACAAATAAAACACGACTTTCAAATTACACTGACTTACTTTCTTATTTACAAAGACATGTTGATGAATAAAATAGAAATTCATTTATATTTTCAGTGAAATACACATCGTCAGAAAGTTACGGTGTCTAAAAGAAAAGACAAACATGCTTCATGGTGACATTGCTGCTAATCCTCTACAGGATTTTATCTTCAGATGATCTTCTGCAGGTTTGAGTTCCACATGAAAGGAGATGTAAAAAATAACAACAAAGCCGTTTATTATTTAGGATGCCAATGGAGGCTGTTACAAAGCAACACCTTTGAGATGACTTCAAGAGTTAATGTGGAAATCACAAATAAAGAAACTGAAATAAATAAATTCCAGGGTTTTTTTGTGTTGACAATGAGTTTTTACGACTTGCTCTCGATCAGGCAAGTTATTTGTTATTGATGGAAGGAGCATATGTTGATTTGTTGAGAAACAAGACAATGGAGGAACCAAAGAAGTGTAACAATTAAAGGAGTAAAAGAAAGTTAAGCCCTCCAAAACGTAAAAAACTACTTTTAACTGGGGTGCAGCGTATGTTGGAGTGTGAGGGGAAGCGCGTCCATATCGTGGCATTCTTGACCAAGAACTGCAAAAAGTCATGACAGGCCACGAGGACTGATGACCTTTTCTAATGCAATGGCACATTCCTGCCATAACTAAACTCCAGCAGGCTTAGGGCAACTAAAGCACGCAACAAGAAGACAACTTTGAAGGCTTTATGGGAAACAGCCGCCTGTCCTTTTACAAACTTTCTCATGCATGAGGAGAGGCGGTGCAGCTAAATAGGTCAAAAGTTAATCTGATACTAAACAGAATCAAAATGTTAGTTTAAAAATACATAAAAAAATGTAGTTTTGGCAACGAGTCTATATCAGTATCATTTTTGACAACTAAATCTGAATAAAGACAATTGTTTACAATGATACTGATTAACAAGCAGTACGTCAATGTCCCCTGCTGCTGAGGATTTGAATAGTGAATGTTTGCAGGTTTTAAAGTGAGTGCATTTTAGGACTGTAACTGAACAATGAAATGCAAGAAACTTTAATGTTTTTGATGCAAGATATTCAAGTGGATAGGAGTTACAGCATAGAAGAACAGAGGAAATGTTTTTTTTTTTTTGTGCTTGTCGAAGATAGTGCAGAGCGACAGATCCTGGCGAGTGGAGGAAGCAACTTTATACACAACCAGGTGCAATGGTGTAGCCAGGGGGTGGCTAATGGTGGCTTTGCCCACCATAGATTAATCTGTGGCAACTTCAAAGGCCACCCCAAACATTTGAGAAACCTACGGTATACTTTTTAAAAGCAATATAAAATTAGAAACCATAGATTTCTTCAATGGTGGGGCATTCAGTTTACATAATATGATGGTGGCCATCTTGGATTCAGTGTTTCCTCTAGCATTATACAAGCAGAGCGCCTCACCCTGTCAACAGAGCCGAGCGCCATGCCTATCAAACTGTCCTCTCCCCACAACATCTGCTGCCACTGACATAGCGCTAAGCTAGCTGCGTGCAATACAGACGCACTAGCTAAAAACTTACATATAGTCAAGTCAACTTTATATAGTGCTGTTTCCCGCATGCAGTCTACCCCCAACCCTGACCTGCATGCAAAACAGATGTGCCACCCCACCACCCCATCCCCATGGGAAGATACAAGCACCCTGCCAACGGCAACACTGGGGTTTATCCACTTTTGAAAGTGACCATTCAAATGGGAGTCGGCACGTTGCTTGTTTTTCAATTATTTGCTCACAACACACGGACATTTACGGCGGCAGCCTTTTTAGATTTTGACTTGGCAACCCAGTTTTCAAAAGTAATCTTTCTTATGGCTAGACGCAACCACACACCAAAATGGAAGTTGATACCACACTTATCGTAACGGCAGCTGTTATTTTTTGTTTGTGTTTCGCCACTAGATATCGCTGTTGCACTACTGATGCCGTGGAAAAGGTTCATGCGCTTTGTTTTCTGTTTTTCAACATTTTTCATAACACGAGAGCAAAGAAATAATATTATTTGATATTTAAGAGAAAGTAAACCAGCAAACTTGATAAACTTAGTTTAAGATGACGATGCCATCACTTGACGATGACATCGTTCGCATAGACTCATGTTCGTGCTGCTGTTTGAAGCAATGTTTTTATGCTATTAGTGCTTACTTTTAGTTTATGGTTTTCTTAGTTCATATCTTAGATGTTATTACTGTTTTTCTTTTACATTTTATTGTTGGATGTAACTGGGACCCAGTGTACACAATCTCGTTCCACCACATGTACCACATCAGATGCGAATGACAAGTAAATCTCTGGCTCTGACTAGTAGAATGTTGTATGAACGGGTAAATGAAGGCACAGATTGTGTTGCAAAGAGCTTTGAGTATTTTGATAAGATAGAAAGGTGCTATACAGTATATGTACAGTCCATTTACCGGTACTGTAACATGACTTTTAAATAATTACATTCTTGTAGCTTAAAAAAAAGAAAATTATATTTGCCTTCTAAGGGGGGGTTTGACTTTCTGTGGGCCCATCTCCTGCAGGATGGGTCATGGTGCCAGTAGTCAAAGATGGGGTCATTTGTGTTCTGACCCTGGCATACCATAGCTGGTTGGGATGTTGTGTATAATGTACATTAAAAACAGAATGTAATTATTTGGAAATCTCAGACCTAAATTCTATTCACAATGGAACAAAGTAATCATCAGATGTTTAAAATGAAGAAATTGTACTTTTTAGGAAATAAAAGATCATGTTGAATTTGACTGTAGACAAACTGTTTTCTAGGTCATGCAAAAAAATTTGTTGATTATCAAGGTTCACCAGCTTGGAAGCTGTCCCCACATTGTCAATGAGCACAGGAAGATGTGGATCAGTTTTCAATAAATAATTTTTATCAGTGAGGTGGTTTACAGGCTTCAAAACCAGTGCTTAGGTGGTATCTTGCTAGCCTGCCAAACATAAAAAATGAAATAAATTACTTCTAACATACAAAACCCTCAACAACCTAGCTCAGGTTTATATTACAGATCTTATTGTTCTATATTTTCCTAACAGAGCACTTCGCTCTTAGACAGCAGGTTTCCTTGTGATTCCTAGAGTTTCCAAAAGCAGAATGGGAGGAAGATCTTTCAGTTGACTGTGACAAAGTAAAGATTTAAAACAATCTGCTGCTTCCTTAGATAGATAACATTACTACAGGTAATTGGCTTTTTTATGTGTGTGACTGTTTTTGTTCAGTGCCCTGAGATGACTTCTGTTGTGACTTGGTGCTATATAAATAAATTGAACTGAGTCAAAGTCCAGCTCTGGCACCCTTGAATCAGGTCGGAGACCCCTGCAACAACTCTGCGACTAACTTATATAAAGTTGGTGGCACTAATTTTCTAAAGATCTTAATTCATAACAAGCAAAAAGACTGTGAGCTGCCTCAGCAACAAAAATTACTCATGTAAGCAAATTAACAAACATTTAAAGCCATTTTAGAGACCACCTCGCAAACGTTTAACAGTCGTAGCACAGTGAAAGCCTACCTTTAGCTGTGATGAACTCATCTGCTTTTAAGCTGATTCAGAAAGAAAAGAAGAAAGAAATCCCAGTAGCACAATGACAGTTTTTTCTGGATCTTAAACAAGCTGCTGTACTCAGATTGACCAACGATGGACTTTCATTCAGAACGTTATATGCATGTTAGAGTTATGAGTTTCATGCTACAATAAAAACAGAAGCCTGCAGTCAGCTGCTACAAACACCATCACATCTTACTCCTGAACAGTTGCATCAAAGAACATCATGGATGTTAGCTTTCAAATGAAAATAAATCCCAGCACTTACTGGCAAAAAATAAATGAGTTTGCTCATCAGTTTTTTGTTAAACAGAAGTTTGTGCACAGGCTTGAAGGCATGAGGGAGCAGTGGTGCTGCTTTGTTTGGATCAGCAGGGGAGCATCTAGAAAATAACGGGTTGGAAATCTCTGCAATAATGCATGACATGATGTCAAAAGTATGCTGTGGAAATTGAAGACGTTTGTTTACAGCAAATCAAAAATTGGCTTCTCCATCTGGATCAGAAAACTTCTGCAGATTCAGAGCTGAACAACTGATGTAAACAACAACCAGCTGCATGACAGCGCTGGTGCGTTTTTATTTGTAGCAACTGAAAAGGCCTTTGAGAATTAGGTTACAACACATGAACTCAAACTAACATTTTCACCTGCAGGAAACCCGAGGCATGCCGAGTCTCTCATTTTCCATCTGCCTCTTATTTGCCCCCCAAAACAGCTCATGTACATTCCTGAGATATGGTCATTCTTCTTGATCTTTAAGTGGCTGTTACTTGATGTTTTTCCTCTTCACATCCTCCCCCAAAGCCGTTTTATGCTTTTGGAAAAATGTGTAAAAATGTTGAAACCTCATTGTTACTGTCTCAGTCTTAAATAAACACCTCTGTCAGAGAATAAATTGCTCCAAGAAAGAGATGTGATTTTGCACACACACACTACACAACTGCATCTAACACTTGTCACAGATGGTCTTTAATTACTATAATGAAGTTGTCATCTTGAATCATACAAATCAGGTTATTATCAAGCAGTGTTTTACAACAGCTGCTAACAACTGAGTTTATTAAGTTTGCAATTGTAGCTTTTTATGTCCATTGCTACTCAAAAGAAAGTTGAGGAGGTGGGGGGTTAGACTTGGCATTGTCAACATTTCACATGCCATATAGATGGTGTGCTTCGAACTTCTGCTCCTGCTGATTTCACTGATGTTTGCACTAAGCTAATGCTCCAGTTGGTTTGCCACACAGAACCATCTGGACTGCTGTCCAAGCAAACTGTCTGGAAAAAGAGCAGGTAATGTTTCTACGAATAACAGTGCCTGCTGGCGAGACAAAACAAGAAATAAAAAAAAAAAAATAAAAAACACTGTTGTTTGTTGAGTTTTATTAAATGAATAAATAGTCTTCAGTCCTGACAAAACTGATGACATGTGACCCATCACATGGAACTGATGATTAAATCAGATTTGGTCAAGATGAACAACATATTTTCAGATTTCTGGCCTTTTAAGCTGCATTTTGATATCCACAACATCCCAATGGGTTTTCTGCGGGTACTCCAGTTCCCTCCCACAGAATAAAAACTTGCATGTTAGGCTGCCTTCAGGTCCAGGCCTCCCTTGCAAAAGAGATCTGTGATCTCAGTGGGATTTGCCTGGTTAAATGAAGGTTAATAAATAAATAAGAAATAAAATTGACAGAAGAATCAACTTCTTCTTCTTCTTTCAGCTTTTCCCTCTTCAGGGGGTCTCCACAGATTCTCCTCCTCCATCTCACTGTCCTCACTCCAACAACCTCCATGTCCTCTCTAACTACATCCATATATCTCCTCTTTGTCTTTTTCCTGGCAGCTGCATTTATAACATCCTTCTACCAATACAGTATACCCACTGTCCCTCCTCTGGACATGTCCAAACCATCTCAGTCTGGTCTCTCTAACTTTATCTTCCAGTTGTTCAACCTGTGCTGTACCTCTGATGACCTCATTCCTGATCTTATCCAAAGTGTTTTTTAGTCCTGCACCTGCATTTTACAAACTGACCACATACAAGTATCGCTTGACGCCGCAGCAAGGACCCGCTGCTGCCCGTGTGGGGGTGTCATAGTTGGAAAATAATGTAGTTGTAATCTTTCAGATTTTACTAGTAGATTAGATTTTTATTAGTGAAAAACAACTTTGTGTTGGTCTGTTGCGAAACATTCCAGTAAAACACTTTGGAGCTGACAAAATGTGGAAAAGTTCATTGGATTTCAATAGTTTTAACAAACGTACAGAAACCTGTTTATCCTGTTATCAACATCCTCATGTTCCTGTTCCTAATCTTATCTTTTTCTTGCAGGATTAATAACTGTGTGGGAGAAGACAACCACTGGCTCTTCCTGCAGCTGTGTCTCTACGCTCAGATCCTCAGTTTATTCACTCTGGCGCTGGACTTCTGTCAGTACTATTATTTCCAGCCGCTGACCAGACTAGATCAGGTAACATGTCTGTGTTCTCCATCATCACGTACAACTC
This sequence comes from Hypsolebias martinsi, assembly GCA_031762355.1. NCBI lineage: Eukaryota > Metazoa > Chordata > Actinopteri > Cyprinodontiformes > Rivulidae > Hypsolebias > Hypsolebias martinsi. The sequence goes on along the minus strand of JARVGQ010000001.1, from coordinate 23,156,439 downwards.
CACGGAAACAAACAGACCTTCAACAGGTTCTGCTTCTGCCTCCCAGGAAAAGTTCACGACTCGTCACGAGCTGGCTCTGCTGCGGGTCTCAGCGCTCATGGGTCTAGTCATGTTCGCTGGAATGACCGGCTTGTTTCACACGCAGCTGACAGGCATCCTCACTGTGAGTACAGAAAGTAGAGAACTGTTACCGTCCTGGGGTTCATTCGTCCAAATGTTGCTACTGCATAGCTTTCCAAGCTTTAAGAACTGTTAAATATCACTTGTTACGGTGTTATTTCACTCATATTTTACTTGTTTCTCATTCAGGGAAGGACCAAGTAAAAAAGCCGAAGTACACTCTTTGTTTTTTGACAAAACATTAACTTACAGAGTACCATAATTTCCGGACTACTGAGCGCACCTGAATATAAGCCATGCCCACTAAGTTTACTGTGTTTATAGAATGAAGCTTGATAGCCTGTCCAAAGCCACATTGTTCAATGCTTGTGAAAAAAAGTAGCGGCTTATAGTCTGGAAATTACGGTATATAAAAATCTTAAATATTTAGTATTGGTTATGTGATTTTAATAGAAAAAGACCTCAAAAGACATCCTCATAAAGATGTGTGGTTGATTGTGCAGCTGACAGAAATTGTGCTTCTAGTCCTGGAAGTGACTACAAGCCATGGTGGCATGTGTGATAATGTAATTATTTGTCTAAATGTGTGTGTTAGCAAAATATGTCATGAACTAGTGGACAGATTTGAAAGAAACACTCAAAAAGTAATCACTAGATGTACGTCTTCCTTGAATGTGGTCCAGCACGAGTCTAAACATATAGCAGAAAATCCGGTATTGCACAGTACCGGTCACGTGTGTGGGAACTTTGTATTGAGTATCTTTTGGAGACAACCTAATTCAAGATGGCCACCACAACAAATCAGTGTTAGAAAACAGTGTTTGCTCATTCAGTCTGATCGATATTGAGCTAAAATTTGGTGTGGTAGTAGCTGAGAGTCATCTGCACAGATGCTAACAGATCAGACGAAAGCGTTGTTTTTAAAACTTTGTGGACATGACAGAGTAAAGTTCTTAAAGCACAGCGTTGTACAAACTATTTATTTTTTTGTTTCTGTCACTTTCTGAAACTTGCTGCCTAAACAAAATTTCAACTAGAGAAATTGCATTTTATGTGAAAATGCAGTGAATGCTTATTGCAGAAGAACTTGCTGAAAAACAGCTGAAATGAGATTAAAAAAAACATGCTGAAATGTATCTGAAATGGAAGAACAAGCCTAAATTAGCAGAAGAAAGCAAAAAGCACATATTTGCTGAAATAGGTGTAAATCAGCAGAAATTAGCAGAAAATTAGGAAAGTAGCAAAAAAGAAAAAAAAAAAAAAAGGGCTGAAATTAGCTAAAGAAATTGCTGAAAAGTAGCTGAAAGGCAGAAGGAAGCTCAAGCTACCAGAAGGAAGCTTAGAGCTAAGATGAGCTTAGAAAATGTGGAATTAGCTTAAAAATATAAAATTAGCATAAAACAGCTAAATAGCAGCTGAAATAGAAGAAAAAGCTGAAACTAGCAGAAATAAGTTGAAAAGAGCACAACAAGCTGAAAGTAGCAGAAATAAGTTAATTAGGTTGAAAATAGCAGAAATTACCATGAAAAACTTGAATTTGTCTGAAATTAGCTAAAAACCACTCAAAGGTAGCTGAAAGGGTAGAACAAGCTTAAATTAGCTTATTAACAGAAGAAAGCAGAAAGAACACATTTGCCCAATTAGGCTGAAAGAAGCAGAAATGAGCACAAAAAGTGGAATTTATCTGAAAAAAGCTGAAATCAGCAACAAAAAAAAAAGCTGAAATATACCATAACTAAAAAAAAAACACAACAGAAAGCTTAAATTACCAAAAGGATGTGGAGAGAGCACATTTTTTGCTAAAACGTTGAAATGAGTGCAAAAAATGTAATATTAGCTAAAAAAGCTAAAATTAGCATATAAATAGCTACATAGTAGCTGAAATAGTAGAAAAAGATTAAACTTGCAGAAATAAGCTGAAAGGAGCATAACAAGCTGAAATTTGTTGTGGTTAGCAGAAAGGTTATGAATGGAGCACAAAACAGTTAAAATGAGCTGAAAGTAGCTGGAAAAAAGTTTAAATTTGCACAAGGAACCTGAAAGGAGCTGAACCAGAACAAATATGTTTTTTAAAAGCTGTAAAATGTTTTAGTTTCAACATTTCAAGTTCTCTTTGTTGTGTTTTAGTAATGTAGGTTTGAAAAAGTTACCTTTGGCTTTTGTTTTCACTGTTCAGGTCATTTTCAGCTATTTTTCATTTCTAATTCTAAAACGACAACATGAAGCTTTCATTCAGTTTCAGTTCAAGCGTTTCACTCTCACAGACAATTTTTATTTAATTATTTTTATTTAATCCTGACGATCATCATGACGGCTTTTATTTTAGCGAAATGATAACTTGTTGTTCGTGTCTCTGTTCCAGGATCAGACCACCATTGAGAAAATGTCGGATTTTTCTAATGAAACGTGAGTTTCTCTCTTACAATTTTCTAATTCTTCATTATTTTTTTTAATAAAACCTGATGATTTTGATCAATATTTATTGATTCAGCATTAATAGGCCTATCAGCGCATCACTGTGCTTGATAGTTTTTTCATTATTTAAATTTATTATTGTATCAGATTTATTCCCAACAAAACTGTTCTTAGATATGAGATTATAATTTGAATAAAAAAAAAAACTAATGTAGACTTTAAGTCTTAATAATGAAAATAAGTAAAATTCGCGTACGACTAGGATTTCTAGCATTCTATGATTATTTGAAGGAACAACAAATTAGATTATATATTATAGATTCCAGAAGCACTTCAGATTAGAATTATTGATCACAAGTGTCAGAACAACAAACTGAATAATGGCAGAGAAAGTGTTTTAACGAGCTTTAATCTAGACCGTTGCCTGCTTCTTGTTTTTGCTTAAAATCAAATAAAATTGTACTCATCGGCTCATCCTGTAAGTCGTCGATGCTTTACCTGCTTTCTGGGTCTTTTCTTGTCAGATATGGAGCGAAAAGGTCGTGGCAAGGGGCTCTGGCTGAAGTGTGCGGCACTCGCTGGAAACTTCTGTGGCTCATCCCGTTTCGGAGCAGACAGCCTCTCCAGGCCGGCCCGCACCTCCGCAGCCACGTGTAGCCTCGTAAGGCGAAACATCGTGCACAGACGGGAGACGCTGCTATAATTAATCACACACACACGTAGGAATCCATTCACCGTCCTCCTCCTGGGCCGTCTGTAGCTTCGGTTTGTCTGCGGATGCTAAAGTTTTAGTTTTATTGTAACCTGGACAAAAGCAGACGAAAACTATTAGTCACTGTGACCGCTGCGCTGATAGAAACCACTTAATGACATCGTTAGGATGGAAGTCCACCTGATAGCGGTGATCATACCCCCCCTCAGGTTCCTTCTTACTACTGCTATTAATCATTTACAGAACGAAGAAAGATTTGATTTTTATTCTACGAAGTTGGTGCCTTTTTGTTTGATTTTGTAAAAAAAAGATATTTATCACAGTTTGTTTTTTCTATTTGTCTTTTTGATGGTGTGTGGGTTATTATTTAATGATCCGTGAATGTTTTCTTCCATGAAGGTTTTACCTCTAAACAGCTGTTTTAGTTTAAGGTATGGACACAGAAAAAGGTAATTAGCATAGCAAGCTCGCGCAGTAGCATCCAGGTGGTACAATTCATCGTTCTTCCTGCTGTAGAATCAGAATTTAACACGCCACCTGATCAAAACGGGATGGTTTTCATAAATTCAAGCCTCTCTTTGCTGTTAAATATATAAAAGAATAGATGATTTTTGCATCAGGCTCAGCCAAAGGCAGCACGTAAATGTAGCCATAATATCTGTTGGATCAACTGCAGCACTTACAGCACAATAATGTAGTTTCTTTCATTTTAACTTGTTTCAAATGATGTCATTTATGATTTTAGTGCTCCTGCTGCCATTGTTAAATGTGTCAGACTTCCTGAATCATATTGGTTATCAGTTAAGAGGAAAACTCAGATTAGTCTACCGTGTTTTTCAGACTATAAGGTGCACCGGATTATAACGCGCATTAAGCGAAACAAATTTTATTCAATGCATTCACAATAACCACATAAAATCGGTTTGAGGTCAGTAAGCACAACCAGAATTAATACATAAGGCGCACCAGATTATAAGGCTCACTATCGATTTTTAAGAAAATTAAAGGATTTAAAGTGCGCCTTATAGTCTGAAAATTACGGTACTTGTTGCAACATGCTGTTTGTTCAGAGACAGAAGACCGTTCTTAGAAGTATTTGTGTAGGAAATGGATAAATTACATACACAGATACAGTTTGGTGTTAATCTTTCAAGTCAAAATTTTAACTTAAAACTGAACCTTCCCTGGAAAATGCATCATCTGGTTTGGAGCATTTGCTCTAAAATCTGTACTTTTCTGCACTGAAGATGCATTTCCATGTGTGTAAGCTGCCTAATGCACCCCTATAGCACCAGAAAAGCAGACCATGCTGATAACGGCTCATCTGATCCAGCTCTTTAGTGCGAAGGATGTGGTGTCTACGGTTTCCAATAAGATTTTCAAGTTTTGGTTCATCTGACAGAACAGTATTAATAATACGTTGCTTCCGTTCATTTTAAATGATCTTTGACCCTGCAGCGTTTCTGGACGGTCGTCACGTATGGCTTCTTTTTTGCACGATAGAGCTTTTGGACGACGCGGTGAACTGTATTTACAGACAATGAAATGTAAATGTATTCCCGAGCCTATGAACAGAGTCAGACCCGTGTTAATTCAGCGCCACCGTCCGATATTACTGTCAGTCTCATCCTTTGAGAGCGATCCCTTCGGATTCTTGAAGTTTTTTTGATCAAATTATAAACTGTACATGATCGGATATTTAAAGTCTTCCCAAATTTCCATTGAGGAACATTACTCTAAAGATGCTGCACCTTTTTAAACAGGTTTTGCAGAACCTCTGCCCATCTTTACTTCTTAAGAGGTTCAACTTCTCTAAAATGCTCTTTTATCACCTCTCTTCTTACTAAACCTGTTGGTAGTTGACCTAATTAGTTGAGAAATGCTCCTACAACTGATTCTTATTTAAAACTTTTACTTGTACAGCCTGTTGCTGCCAACAAATTCAAGGTTACTTTTGTTTCCCGAAATTTGGTATAATTTCTTACAGTACAGTATTTGATATATTTGCCCTGTAAGGTGCACTAAGTGAAACAAAACAGTTGGATAAGTCAGACTTTATTCAAATCATTCACAATAACCACATAGGTTCAAGGTCAGTAAGCCCAACCAGAATACATAAAGCATACCTGATTAAGGCTCACTGTCTATTTTTTATTTTTTTTTAATAGAAAATTAAAGAATTTTAAGTGCACCTTATAGTCCAAAAAATACGGTCAAATTGGGGTTAGAACGTTACTTTTGTACCATTTTTAGATGCCTTTACAGGTTGTAATCTATTGATTTTATATGTTGCCCTTTGGAAATTCAGAACAAATCAGCCTAAGTTGAGTACTAAAAAAACAAATTTCATCATTACGTTTATGCATTTTATTTACAGTATTTTTTTATTTTTTGCTGGTTAGTCAGAACGTTTGAGCTCTCTCTGTGAACAAACAGCTCGTTGCAACGGTAAAACTGTATAATAGTTTGCTGTACCTCCGTCAAACTATATAAAGGTTTTATTAACTTATTTAGCAGTATATTTAACGTAGTAATAATAACTAGCTCTGCAACACTCTGTAATATCTTAGCTAAGTCTGTATCTTGAAAAAATCTTATCAATTGTGGAAGAATATTACAATATCCACGTTGTTTTAAGTGCCTGTCTAGGTCATCATCACTGTATACTCCATACCAACCAAAGACCTGGGGAAATGTTGCAATACTTGGCAAGCACTGAATTTCATGTCTGTTTTACCGCAAAGTCTTATTTCTTTTTAAAAATACAGCAAGTCTTGACCTTTGCGTATGATTTAGTCAGGTTGTTGCGTCTGCATGAGTGTTTGTTTACTCAGTGATTTTTTTTTTTAAAGCTTTTAAAGTTTTTGACATTTAATTTCTTTTTGGAATTTGATGTGTTTTGGGATGTAATGTAGGGAAACTGTGTACGATTGCTTCCATTTATAATTTGTCATATTTTTCAAAGCAATAAGCATTGTGTGTTGTTGAAACTGTCTTTATTGTTAAAATGGGTTTACATTGTGATGTTTACAAGATGGTGGATCCAATTTCACAGCTTGCCAACTAAGAAGTGATTTGGCCAAACATTACGGTAATTCTGGCTGCCAAGATTAACTATATGTCACCACATTTGCTTTCCATCACTGGAAACTGTAGATGTGAATAATTCCATTAGGCAGCTAACCTGAAGTTCCCCAGGGCTGTGAGTTTGGGTCCCTGTTTTTTTTTTTTTTTAATATAATTTAATTTAATTTTTTGTTTAAATTGAATCTCAAATACTGGAACATTTTTGTTTTGTCAATATGTTAACAGTTTAATACATGGACATCTTTTCAGAAGTTACCAGGCTATTATATTGCAAATTGTTAATTATAGAAAATGTATACATATTCATATTTGAATAAATTACATTCTGAATAAGGTGGTAGAGATTTTTTTTTAATCACCCACACCTATGAAAGGCAGATGGTCATGTAATTGCTTTATGAGTGTGTTCACAACAAATCTTTTGAACTGCTAAACAGATTTTTCATAAAACTTTCTGAAATTATCCAGTACCTCTACATTGGATAACTTTTTAAGGTCATCCCAACTCAAGATGGCTCTCATGGCTGATCAACCTTAGCAAACACAAAAATGGCTATAACTGTCAATTTTACAGATATTGCATAAAAAAACTCATACATACCGGTAACTGGATTTTCCAGTTGACCAAAACGGCCACGACTCTGTCATTTCTAAACACAAGATGATTTTAGTCTAAACCTCTAGCACTGATGAGCAACGAGCACACTGCTAATTTAACATTTACATGTAAATACATGTGCTTTCCACATGTGAAGTTCATGTTTTTCCTGTCAGGCTTGAACTGTCTAACCCTAACTTACAGTTTGGCTTTTAGCCGTTCAGTTTACATAGTATCATTTAGCAACTGCTATTTTTAGCTTTCAGCTAATGTTTGGCTTATTTTAGTTTTTAGGAACTGTTATAGGTTTTAGTTATTTTACTTGTATAGTGTTTTTCCAGTTTCATGTTTTAGTTTTATTAATTTTTCACTTCTGTTCTGTTTTTTTTTTCTTTTTCCCCTTTTTAGCTTCTTTAACAAACCTTAGCTGTCATTCAGCATTCACTTTGTTTTTACTGGTTTTTTTATATAATAAATATTAAAGTTGAAATTAGTCAAGACAGAGCAAACGAGAACTTCCTTTACATGAGGCAACTTTAAGTGCGTTTTTATGTGTACATCACATTATAAGCATATATTTTTTAACAAAAAAATTAGGACAAAATGAATAATTATTTGGAAGTAAAATTTAAAAAACTTGAAATAAAATGCAACTAAAACGAAGTGTTTTTTATCTTAAAATAATTTAAACAAGATTTTTCTTTAACTACTATTGGGTTACAGGTAGTTAGGCAATTTAATAATTTAAATAAGCAACAACAAAAACAATATTTTAGGTGATATAAAACTTCACTTAGGTGAAATTTAGTCATATCAAAGCATTTGCTTAAATTTAAAATTAAGTAAAAGTTTAAAAATCTGTTTGGGAACATTTTATTAAATAAAATTAGGCATATTTGTGCGTCAGCTTTCTGAAAGCTCTTTGGATGAAGAGCGAAACATCTTCTGTTACAAATAAAGTCCAGTTGTTTCTGTACTGAACGCTTTTTTGATAAAATGCAACATTTCTGGTTTCAGTCTGAAGTGAAGCTGCTCCTACATTTAGTTATTTTTTATTATTCTTTGCTGCAAAAGGGAGAGAAAGATGGTAAGTTGGAGGCACAGCCGGCCCAAGTTCAGCAGCTATGCCTTCATCTTGCCTTCCTTCAGGACCCACGAGGCATTACCAGTTCTTACAAAATAAAACGACACGGTCTGATCTGTCCAAAATCTCCTCTGTGGTAAAAATCTGCATTAAAGTGCGATGGCTGCGGTGGTCCTGTCGCGAGTTCAAGCCCAGGTTGCGCCAAGAAAAAAACAACAAGAAAGTCAAAATATCTGTGTAAGAGCTGACCTAAAATTAATAAAGCTTGAAATAGTAAATACTGTACATAAATACGTATTGGAAGATAAGACTTCCCACCTGCCTGCGCACGCCTTCACAAATCACTTCCAGATGTTCTTCGTCCTGGACCTTTGAGCACATCTGCAGAACTGAACCTGCAGCTTTTTAAAGGCTGGTGAGGATTTTGGATAAATGCACGCGTTATTGAACGAGAAGGACCCGTGAAGAACAAAAAAATAAAACAATAAAAAAATCTGCCCAAACCTGTCTGGACCTCAAATGTTCCTCAGGCAAATTCTGAGTAATTTTACCTCCACGGTGACACTGACATTCCACTCACCGGTTCTCAAGAACTTAACTACTGATCTGAACACTTAAAAAAAATAAAATAACTAAACAAACGAGTTTTGTCTTGGACTAATTCATGAATCATTGGTATGATGACCTAGACCACAGACAATCCTCTTAACTTCTTAAAACTTAAAATAATATGTTTTCCTTTTTACCAGACCTTCATATTTTTATTACTTGGGCTTTAAACTTCTCCCACTTCAATTCTTCATTAAATAAAATGACATCCACCATATTAAAGATCAGGACAAATGTGTTGCTCTTGATCTGGGCTATTCAAGGTGACCAAATATGGCCCTTTAAAAATTGGCAAAATTAGTCACAATTAATAATTTTTCAGTGATAAGTTATTTTCAAATTCTCCATATCAAAAGTGTCAAATAAGTACTGTATTTTTCAGACTATAAGGTGCACTTCAAATCCTTTAATTTTCTCAAAAATCAACAGTGAGCCTTATAATCCAGTGCACGTTATGTGCTTACTGACCTCAAACCGATTTTATGTGGTACTGAACAATGTTGAGTTATTGTGAATGAGTTGAATAAAGTTTGACTTATCTATTTTGTTTCACTTAATGCGCCTTATAGTCCATAAAATACGGTACATAGCAACAAGCTAGTTGTGTTTAGGAAAGTATGGGATTGAAAACTAAATTTTTATTAGTCTGGAGTGTCGTTTGTAATCCCTGACCAACATTTAAAAAGAGCAATCCCAAAACTTCACAGGGACGTTAAACATTATACGAAGGGATTTCTCAGTGCTACAGCAGCAGTCAGTTGGATTTAGTTTGTCAAATTAAATTAAATTTGGATGACTTTAATGAAAAATTTTACCTTTAATTCAATTAACATTAAGGATAAAAATGCACTGTCTATTGGAGTCAGCCTTCCCACCATCACAGACATTTACACCTCCAATTGCAGGAAGAGGGCCACCTGCATCATGAAGGACCCCACACACCCAGTACACACACTATTTTACTTACCGTGCTCTGCAGGACAAGAGTGGCTCGGTCCGTTTCTGGTTCGACTCTGTTCCGTTTCTGCAGATGGACTCTGCAGCGCCACAATCAATATTCTAGCCTCTTAAACCTACTAATTTTAACAACATACTAATGTGTAGCTACTAAATTTTACTTACCAGCATGTCCCCACTCAGAAATCCTCGTGGGCCGGTTGAAAGAGATGGAAAAAAGTCTTGTGGGCTCTGGCTGGATCGCCAGACCTTTGGCGGCACACGTCCCGCTCAGAAGTCATTGTGCTGAAAGAGATGGAAAAAGTCAGAGTAAGCTCCGGATAGAGCGCCAGACCTTGGGTGGCACACATCCTGCTCGGAAGTCCTTGTGGGACGGTTACCAGTTCTCAAGATTCACCGATGGGTTTGGAGGTCTAGGTCTGCACCTGTTCTTGTCCGGTTCGGTGGGTTCAGTGCGTCTTCTCTGCATCCGCTGGGCGCTGAGCAGATCAAAACTTTACCTCTTTTTTTCCAGCAGAAGGAAACAGGGCTTCTGGGCAGGGCCTGTTGCCTTCTGGGAAATGTGGTCATTATGAGCAGGAATACAGTGGAAAATTACTGAGAGAAAACTACAAAATAGCAGCGCCTGTCCAAAGTATTCAATTTTTGTCATTAACTTTTTCACAACCGCATGAGTATATGTACAGTGATATTACTATATAGTACACAATTGTGTGTACTGTACAAATTTATTTTTTGTCCAAAAGAGTATATGGACTGTACGTCCACAAACCGCGATAGTCGAACCACGAAGTAGCGAGTGACTGTTCACGGAAAAAAACAAACAAACACAGGTAGTCCTCGGGTTACGGCGCCCCCGACTTATGGCAATTCGGACCTACGAACGCATCATAATTAATAATTAATAAAAATATGAAAATTTTTTTAATGTACCTTTTTTCATGTGTAGAGCACATTGTTGCAGCTGTGGTTGTTTTAAATGGCTTTATAAATAATGTATTATTAGTATTATTATTATTTTTAATTATTTTTAAGCCGATTTAGTGAGCTTGCGGCAGTTTCCGGCAGTGTTGTTTTGCTCCGGCCGGGGCTAACGCTAATCGGCGCAGCTAATGGCTGAGCTAAGACCCACACCGGACACACGTACTGACGGGCGGCGGAGAGAAGTTGGGGGAAGTTGTTGTCGAGTGAAAGGCGTTGTTAGCTGCAGCCTTAGCAGCTCTGT